>MU186599.1:0-23929 GCA_016904865.1 Pissodes strobi | reverse complement strand
TGTTAAACGATTTCGTTGACACCCGGTATACAGTGTGTCCGCGGATGTTTTTAGAGGAAAAATTTTTTTATTTTTCATTTTATGATAAAAAGTCATTCTTTATAAAAAGTTCTGCTTGTCGAGAAAATCAATTTACGATATAAAAATTTTCGATCAGATGTACCGAGTCGCCAACTAAGAATGGCACTCGGCTATATCTTGAAAAGTAGTTGTCGTAAAGACTAACGGTAAAAAAAATAGCGACCAAGAGAAAATATTCGAAATTATTTTTAAGTTTCCAAAATGGCCGGCAGGGGGCGTAATATCCATCTTAAATTTTAAAACTAGTTTTTCCCAAAATGTTCTTAAATTAAAGATAGTAGAATGCATTGCCATTTTAAGGCCGAAATAAATTCGATTCTTTTTTGTTAATTACTTTTTGCTCTATCCCTTTAAAGAAAGTGGTGGGAGGTGTTCGCACATTTTCGTAAATAGACGTCAGTAACTTCAAAATGGCTGAACGGATCTTAATAAGCTTAGAGTCGTTGGAAAGGGCTTTCCGTAAGCTATCAACCTTGCCTTGAGTGGGGTGTTTGCAATTCCTTACCTAGCCGCTAGAGGGCGTTTTCTGGTATAACCGTAAATAAATCAGATTTTCTCAAAAAAATTTAAATGCAACGATTGTACTTTTTTAAAACACAATACAGCCAAATGAGTGCCTAATACGTTTAATATGTTTATGGATAGTTGAAAACTCTCTCATCGGTAAATATATTAAGTTAGCGGAAAAGTGTGTGGAAGAAGGAGGTAGCTATGTAGAAGCGGGACGTGATTCGGAGAAACCACTTAGCGCTAGCCAGTTCTGGTGGGGTGGTCTTTCACTGGACGATGCGAGTAGGCCTATGCATCTACCACCTAGGGCCGCTCCCACTGGAAGCATCGGCCTCAGACTCATTCCTCAGCGCGGAAGCGGAACGTGATTCGGATAAACCACTTAGCACTTCCCAGTTCTGGTGGGTTGGTCTTTCGCCGGACGATACGAGTAGGGCTATGCATCTACCACCTAGGACCGCCTCCACTGGAAGCATCGGCGTCAGACTCATTCCTTTGGTCGTCCCTAGTCTGACAGGGGTAAGAATGGGGTTTGTTGGGTCACTCCCCAGTGATTAGCTCCAGACTTTGTACTTTGGTGTTCTCCAGCTTGGAGGAGGACGATGGGATTTGATGTGCCACATCCCGTGGCAACTCGGAATGGCGGAGGCGTCACTCCCCGTAATCAAACTGCCCTCACCAGTTTGACGTTGCTGCCTGCTAATACAATGCAGCCCCTCTTATCACAAACTGTCATTGATCAGCTCCAGACTTTGAACTTCGGTGTTCTCCAGTCTGGGGTAGGACAATGGGATTTGATGGGCCACATCCTTAATAGGAACTTTCCGACGGTGAAAACTTAGGAATTGTTTTGTGGAATTTAGTCTTAAAAAGTTATCGCTACACCAAGCGCTGAAGTTGTAAAGGTCAGATGGAATCATCTGACAGTCCTCCACCTTATCAACGACAAGAAAGAACTTCAAATCGTCGGCGAAGACACTCATAGTGTTCAAACGCGGACACAACATTGTTTACGAACGTTTACGAAGAGCAAAAACAGTGTTTGGGAGGGGATTCTCACCTTGACCTCTGTTTTTATTCTTTGGCTGTGGATATGATCCATAGTAAATGTGGGAGTTTGGGCATCGGTGCGGCACGGCTAATCAGATTCAATAGGGACAAATGACAATTTGGGATTGCTTATCCCGAAGACTGCATTGACATACCAATTAAAATCATATCGTCCATCCCTTCTTCACTGTAAAACTTTGTTGGATTTTTTAATTATTTCAATAGTTTATACGGTCCCTTTTTTCTTTTCTGAAGAAACCAGCATTATAATCGCATCCAGTATAGGTGTGAAAAGAAGGAATAGCAGCACAAAGTGATTGCCATAATTCCTCGTATATAATACTAGAACCAAGGAAGTTTATAATAGTCCTTGTACTAGAACAGATTTATTCTACGAATTTTTACACGCATTGGTTTAAAGTTCAATTCGCGGTTAATTAAGACGGAAAAATACCCAAATATAATGCGGTCTTAATAGCATCAATTTAAAATACACTTCTTTTTTTTCTTGAAGATTATAAAGTACTTCCAAAACCTTTGACAAGAAAACATGATTGTTTCATTGTGTAAGCATTTTTCCAACAGAACTTATTAAAGATTAAATTAAAGAAAGTAGGTATAGCTTGTATTTCAGGTAAGTTATGTTATACGAGAGATACTTTACACCTATAATTAAAAAGTATTTAAAAACTCCAGGAAAACCTAAAAAATGCCACATGTAACGTAATTAATGTTTTAAGTGCATAAACGTAGTTTGAGATGACTAATACAATTGATTTCCAAGAAAAATTATATTTAAAAATCATAAAAACACGTAAGTCTTTCGAGATACAGAGATTTAAAAATGTTAGTAAAAAACATGATCTATCGCTTCAATTAGTATTTTAGGAAATTATAATTTACTTACAAAAGTCCACGTAGTAAAAAACAAGAGTCCTACATATTTGTCTGCGTTAAAATGTTCTATCTTTTCCTTCGTGATATTTTGAAACCTTTCTATTCTGCTCAGATGAAGAACCGCTTTTTCAGAGTTGATATTTTTTCGAATATCCACCGATTTATTTAGAGAATAAAAATAGAAAATTAAAACTGATAAGTGCAAGACTAATGCAAGACAACTTTTAGTCATTTTTTGTTGTGCGCCTAATAGCTTTTACGTTCGATATAATTTTGTTTCAAGCTTTTTTATACATAGACTTTACAAATAGGGTAATTAAAAATATCTGACGGCTATCGGTTCAGTATATTATATACGTGCTAGTGATTAGAAATAACTCTAACATAATTTGTATGGTTTGACGTCCTAATTAAAATGATGTTTTCACGAACACTGAGAAAAGAGTTTTGAAACTATTATAAAAATTATTGGAAGCGAAGACTAACTTTTGAAATATATGAAAGTTAGCACTTTGATCCCTCTACGCTCAATACGTTAAATTTTTATTACCTGCAGATCAACTATCCAACGGCAGACATTATTGTCATAGTGAGAGACTTCAACGTACATAACATCGACTGGTTGAAACACTCCATCAAAAACGTCGATGAAGGACGAGAAGTCGAGACTTTTGTCACGGACTTACTCAGCTGGTTGACGAACCTACCGTCAAAAAGACGGTTAACAGTCCTGGATCTATTCTTAACAACTAATCCTGACCTCTATACCGTAACTGTCCAACCTCCGTTGGGCTCATCAGACCGCAGTCTTATCTGCGCAACCTGTGAACGTGCTATCAAATCACAGGTGCCACAGGTACCCCGAAAGATTTGGCACTACAAATCTGCAAAGTAGCGTGATCTTCGCGAGTTCTATCTTCCTTTTCCTTTGAAAGATGTCTGCTTTAGGAATCGAAAACACCTCCGAATCTCCTAATGAAATAGCTCAAGTTATTCTAGCTGGTATGGAGGCCTCCATCCCCTCTTTTATGAATCGTATGTCAAACAATAAATCATGGTTTGAGAAAAACTGCTCAAGAGCGGTCAAGGCGCCGAGATCCGACAGCCGAAAATCGAAATATATTTACCAGGACTAGAAACCAGTGTCAGCAGACCATTGACGTGAGCAAAAAGGGATATAACGAGCAGGGCAAGATCAAGCTTCTCAACTGTCCTAACGGATCAAGGTACTGTTGGTCAGTTGCCAAGACTGTCAATCACGGTTCTCAAAGACGTCAATCCCACCACTGACCAAAGAAGGCGGCTCAATAGCGGAAATGGCCAAAGAAAAACAGAACATTCTTACCGAAATGTTTGCAGCAAATTCTACCTTAGATCCTCAAGGAAAGACTCCCCAACTATCCCGAGAGATAATGCTTCAATGCCAGGTCTGGTATTTCGTCAACGCGAAGGGAAACTAATACTCAAAAGCCTAGACACTAACAAGGCCACAGGACTGGATGGCGTTCCTGCAATAGTGCTTAAGAAATTTGCTGCTACTATGCATACCGAACTGTATGCTTTCCTTCTTGCTGGAAATGCGCTCAGGTGCAGCCAATCCCGAAGAAAGGTAAAAAACCATTCCAAATAACTACCGTCCAATTGCCTTAGTTCCCATCATGTAAGTCATGGAGAAACTGAACAACAAATAGCTCTTAAAATATTTCGAATCTTCACGCACCATAAGCGATCGTCAGTATGGCTTTCGCAAACACAGATCAACCGGAGATCTCCTGACTTACGTGACCTACCGGTGGGCCAAAGCCATCGGGAGCTACGGCGAGTCTCGTGCAGTGGCTCTCGACATATCCAGAGCATTTGATAGGGTGTGGCATGACGGATTGTTAAACAAATTGACAGCATACAGACTACACCAGCACTGCTTCTATGGCTTCTCAATTTCTTAAGGGATCGAAGCATCCTAGTTGGTACTGATGGACATCTCTCGGAGGAAATTAAAATCATGGTCGGAGTTCCTCAAGGGTGTATGTTATCTCCCACACTGTTCCTGCTCTATATAAACGATCTCTTAGACAGGACAAACAATTCTTCTTACAGCTTTGTAGATGACAGCACTCATATCCTCATTCATGTCGCGGATTCCAGTGATCGCGTGAAAATCAGATTGCTGCCATCAATGAGGATATGAACGCCATCGTGGAATTGCGTGAGGAAAACAATGTCCAATTTAACGCAGGAAAGACTCAAGCAGCTGTCTTCTCAAAAAAACAAACACCGCAGGACCTGGCTTATCAATGAGATCACTGACTCTGGCCTCATCCATAAGCTTGTTGGACATTAACATAGAAAACAACATGTCTTGGCGTAATTACGTCCCCAAAGTCACCAAGGCAGCAGCACAAAAGTTAGGAGCACTCTATAGAGCAAAAAAGTTGTATACACCTCATCAGCTCTTACTGCTCTATAAGGCCCAGATAAGCCCATCCTTGGAATACTGTCCCCACGTATGGAGCTCGGCACCTAAACACTTGCTCAAGATATTAGATTCCATACAGAGGAGAGCAGGCCTCTTGTGGATGACCCAGAGTTGACTAAAGACCTTGATAGCCTCGAACATCGAAGAAAAGTGGCTGACCTATCTATTTACTATCGATACTACTACGGAAGGTGTTCGAACGAGCTAGCACTTCTGATTGCGTCCCGAGTTATGCCACACAGAAACACCCGTCAGACACATGCTGCTCATCAACATACGATTCACCTAGGACATCGCTGTTGCGGGACTCCTTTGTCTGGAGAACTGCCTCGCTCTGGAATGGGCTTTCGAGTAACGTCTTTCCCGAAAAATACAACCTACAGCGCTTTAAGTCAAACGTCCACCGTCTTCTCTACACTTTAGTGGTATAGGATTTTCCTTTTGTGTGTGTGCCGAACATAAAAAACCCCTTTTCAAAAATAGTTGCTCTATTCAAGACAATCCCTAGGACAGAGCTGCCCAAGATGTAGCCGCATGCGGCTCGTCATGATATTTTTGCGAAATCTAGATTATTCATTTTCCCTTTAAATGGCAACATTGTGTGTGTGTAAATTAAACTTTTCGAGCCTATACATTAGAGAAGCGAGATTTCACATTCTTTCCTAGCTATAAAGAACATTTTGAGGAAACGAAGGGTTTTGATGAAATGTAATTTTCAACCCATGTAACCAACCAATCATAGAAGAATTTGAAAACCAATTTAGTGACTTCAAAAAATAAAGAAAAATCACCATTTCTACTTATGCTTCTTGTAACGTAAGCTTCTTCAACTAATAAAAATAGTTAGTTATGCCGGATGACAATGATGAAATGCTTGTACAGAAAACCACGTTTACGTAGCAACTTGAATTGGTATCTACTGGATAATCGATAATAATTCACATTTTCCATTAAACAGTACTTCGGCGGGTTTGACCGAAAAAGGGCTTGTGAATTTTAAATGACACTCTGAATATTTTTTAGATATTATTATAATGAATCTTTTCAAAGATGTATCACAAGTTATTACCATTGGTTTTTAAAATGGTGGCGCAAGATAATTGCTTAAAATTTAAAATTACATTTTCAACACGTGACGTATTTTTGCATAATATGCATTCGGTATTTTAAAATCGCAACTTTTTTACGCTCTAGTGTATCTTGATTTTTTTTAAAAACATAATATCTATTCTCCATTCTTTTTAGGTTAAAAAGATATACCTACTTTGTACTTTGTGAATGACGCTAAGAGTAACCGCTTTCGAGATATTTTAAAAGCAACTATTTATTTTTCTACGATCCAGTTTAAGATCGAATATCTCTCAAGAGGACTGACTATTCCCCTTCTCTACACTCAGTCATAGCCTAGCGATAGATCTAGCCTTGACACTCATTCTCACTGCGCCAGTGGGGTCAAAATTGTAGGTGTAATTGAGTAAATAATGGATAAAATTGAGTCGCATTGTTTTATATAATCACTAATATCTCCGTACCTAGTTAAGCTATCGACATGATTTTTTTTTATCTTAAACCGCGCACTTTGGTGCTTCTTTCGAAGTACAAAATGGTTGATCTTTCTTATTTTAAATATATGGTTAAAACATCGATAGTTTTGATAGTTCAGACATTACGCAAGCAAATTTTCACCAATCGAAAAACTTCCATGTTTTTGGAAATTTCATACAACGTGCTGGGAAAAAAATGTAGTAGACAAAAGACCGAAAATGTTTATGGTATATGGTTATAAAGAATCATAACGCCTAAACTATAAAAGTGACAAAACAATTATGGTACAAAAAACATTTTCGGTCTGTTTATAATATTTCCTTCGCAGCATGTTATATGGAATTCCCAAAAACAAAGAAATTTTTCGATTGCTAAAAATTTGCCTGCGTAATTTCTAACCCAAACTACGCAAGTTATCGATGTTTTAAGCATATATTTAAAATAAAGCATAAGTATCAACCATTTTATACTTCGAAAGAAGAGCAAGAGTGTGTGTTTTCAATTAAAAAAGATCATGCTTATAGTTCAACTAGATAAGGAGTGAGAGTGAATATATAAAAGAACGCGACTCAATTTCACCCATTATTTATTTAAATACACCTACAATTTTAACGTCACCGGCGCGGTGGGTATGAGGCAATAATACCGAAAAGGACAAGGACTCGGCCCTGTGTCGTCAGGGTCCCGTAACGTAGACACATCGAGGTAACGGCTCTGCTCAATAACTAGTGCAAAAAACATTTTCGTACACCAATTTTGAAGAGTTTCTCGTTGTTTTTAACTTGTTTCAGCTACCCACTGACCACTGGTTCAAAATCAGTGATCTGCAAAAGTTACATTGTTTACATTAAAATATTCTCCTGGGCCTATTATAGAGTACCAAAACATATTGCTGAAAAATTTCCTGATAAGTACGATATTGGATGTTCAGAAAATATTTTTCGAGCTTATTGCTAATGTTTTCACCCTTGGCTTGTTCGAAGTAATGTACCGTTACCAGTTATTTTGATTTTTGATGGTCATTCTTCTCAACTAATGACGGCGTTGAGTAAGTTTGAATCTCAAAAGGGGATTTTTTTATTATGCTATTTAGAACTTCTGGATTGGCGGTACCATTCAATGCCGATAATATTAATAACTTCAAAATTTTTAAAGTCTGCCAACACCATTCACCAACAATGCAGCCAACTCAACAGGCTTCCACTGAAGAAGTTTTCTAATGTTTCTGAAACACGAGATTCAAGCTAAATTATATGCATTCAGGTCATTTGAAGAGACTTGAACAGGTCTAACAGAAGACGAATCTTTTTTATTTATGGAAGTTTTAATCACCTCCTGATGATGCTAACATGGTTAGCTAAACGTGCGTCGAGTGCAAAGATTCGTTTTGGTATTGTGGATAAAACTCTGTTTTAGTGCATGTTGCCGAAGGTTCCAAACCCCAACATAGTTATGGAAGTCGCTAAAAAACGTACCAATTATAACATTCGGCATGTCATTGGAGACAACCCTTTAGCTACAATGTCCACTGAAGAGTTGTATGAAAATAAAAATAGCCAAACTGCCTGAATTGATATTACTGACTTAATTGATATGACGGACCTAGATCTAAGTACCGATATTACTGACATTGTTGTCTCTTCAGAAAATATAGATACATGTGATTGCTTAGCAAAACTGACCAGGATATATATCTAATACAGGAAATATATTTGATACAACTATTTCATATGTTGATTAAATTGCTTCATGTAAAAACAGTGACTTACCAAAGGATGAGCTGAATACAGGCGGAAAAGCTGACTATGATTCATTTCCTGGCAAACTCGATGAAAGCGCGAATGTGAAAGATAGGTTAGCAGCCAAGCCACTGAACAATGGAGATATGATTGAATCAAGTGAAAAGAGTGTCTTGGATGAATACAATTTAAGTGATGCAGCTATCATTCAGTTCCCGACCAACATGATAAAAGTGTGAATCTAGAAGATGCCTTAACCATAAATTTAACACCCAGAAATGTCAAAATGGTTGGGCATGAAAGTGAAATAAGTGAAAAAAACGAAGATATTATAAATAAATCGCCCAACATACCTTGCCTAGACCAAATGATACCTAACCTGCAAAAATATTTGTTTTGTCCAGAAAAAAAATGTGCCAAATTTCTCGAAAGTGTTCCATCAGTTGCGTCTTCAAGTAGATGGCAAGCAAATATATTATAGGTCAAAAGAAGAAAAACAGGAAAGAGGGTTTATGCAAAATGAACGATTAAAGGAGGAACGCTAACGTAAGAAAACTGCAAAGAGCAAAGAAGAAATTGCAGCAAAAAAGAAAACATCTAAACACGAAGAAAAAATAAAAGAAATGTTAAAACAAGATGTTGTGATGAAAGAAGATAAACTGGTAGTAATAAATAAAATTCCAAATCCGATGAAATCTATAGTATTGATACTATAGATTTCATCGGATTTGGAATTTTATTTATTACTACTACTCCTTTCATCACAACATCTTGTTTTAACATTTCTTCTCTTTTTTTCTTCGTGTTTAGATGTTTTCTTTTTTGCCGCAATTTCTTCTTTTGCAGTTTTCTTACGTTTGCACTCGTCCTTTAATCGTTCATTTTGCATAATATATAGTCTGTCTAGAAAGTATACGGAAAAAAGAAAATACAAATAAAGTTTTTCGGTTTAAATTTGTATTACTTGAATTATAAAATTACAACAAATAATTCATCTTATTTACATATACAACCTCCATTTTTCTCTAAACGTTTCACTATACGTCCAGATACACCCGAAATTAGGTGACCGTCATAATGTTCAGTGATGGTGGTCCAGGTGTAAAACTGACAGAAATCTGTGTTATTTTGTGGCATTCATCCCACTTCAATGTTTATTAATGTGTTTTCAATGAGACTCAATCGGGTGAAGCTGCTGCTATGAATTTGTTGCCAATTGGTGTTCTTGCATTCAAGCTTAAATATAGACAGAAGTATAGCATCGTGCATTATACTGCTGAATATGCCACCCCTCTGGAAACATAAACCGTTTCCTTCTGGAAAACCTTCTATAATGGCACAATACTTTGCACTGTTAACGGTACCATCAACTATACAGAGAGGTGTAGTACCATGCTGTGATATTACTCCCTAAACCATATTTCACTGGGAAATTTAGGAATTTCGACTGTAACATGTTCTCTTAGTAAGATTTTTAGGTGAGTTACACCATGCTGGAAACAACTTTCGTCAGATATAAGAACATTGCTGATATTATCTTCTTGAAAACGTTCCCAAAATCAGTATCATTGCAGCGAATTTTTTGGTTTTCTTGATATGTAGCATGCAAAATTTTCGAAACATTAGGAGCAGATTTTGTAGTCCCAAGGTCCCTGCAGAGTTTTAAATATTCCGGCAAACCCTACGCCAGTCTTCCCGAAACTAGTCTATGCCTCATGTCTGTGCCGTTTTTTTTTATCATCTTTATGGTCCCATATACTGAGCTTTTTTCGAGTCCACTCAATTACACTAATTTTATAACGTTCACACCTTTTCCATACAAAAAAAATCCACCTCTCTTCTTTTTTCTACTTTCCACATTATTTCACAAATCTAAAGCCTGACCGTATATAGCCACCTATCCGGAGAACGTACTTGATGCATTACTTTTGTCTTGGAATATTACGAAAAAGAAATATATTAAAATTAGGAAAAATATAAAATTCCGGATACTTTCTAGACGGACTATATGTTATTATCAATTTTAATGGTCAGCTTTTACCGGGAAAATGTTTTGATGTAAAAACGGGAAAGAAAGCAAAAGACGCATCATGGAGAAAAAATGGTTAAATTGTATATGGTCCGAGAAAAGATATTTTATTTTACGAGAAAGAAATAGTAAAAAAAAATAACGAACTAATTGTTTATTATATTTTAAATATGTATTATTTCTAATTATTACAGTTTAATTGTATGCATATTTATGGATTTGATTCCTTACACCCTTCTTGCAAATTAAAGGTGTTCTAACCAATGTTTGTCGATGACTGGGACAAATAAGCTCTAAAATGATGATATACGGTACAAAGCGTTATTCTGAATAAACATAATTATGAAAAAAAATATGTTTGCCATTACGAGAACTGTTTAGAATTTAAAACAGGAGTAGTTCGACCTTCTACAGCGCACAAAATTCGAACGTTATTGCTAAAATTATAATTATTCTCATAATTCAAAGTAAGAAAACCACCTATCGTCGATGCCTCCACCTTATGTTGGTTCTTTCAACTATGTTGGGATTTGGAACCTTCGGCATAAATGCACTAAAACAGAGTTTTATCCACAATACCGAAAAAGGATTGGTTGCTTTGGTTCCGCTTGATTAAGCAAACATTTAGTATAAAAGCGAGTTGGTAGAGTTTTAAATTTGGTTTTAATCATCTCCTGATTATGCTGTAATGGTTAGCGAAACGCGCGTCGAGTGCAATAATTCTGTTTCGGTATTGTGGATAAAACTCCGTTTTAGAACACCGGTTAACCGATAGGAAAAATTACCGGTTATCAAATAACCGGTTCTTTTTGCCCAACCAATTTTCACGTTTCGTGTAAAAACTTAAAACTTGTACTGTTTGCACTCGTTACATAAATAACTATTTTGGCTAATAATAACAATCGACTTTCCTGTATGTTACTCAAAATAGACAGGTGACCAGGGACCATTGTAAGCTTACCATTTCGAGTCGAGAAGAGTTACCAGATGTCAATCTTGGAAAAGCGTGGCAAGTTGAAAGAGAGAAGAGGGTGGCGCCCGTTGTGTGGGCCCACCGTTGGGGTGCCACGACCAATTTTTACACAAAATTCGTTCAAATCGTTAAAAAAAACTCCGGGCCCGGACAAGCCAAAGACGCAAATTTACAAAAAAAAAATCCTGTTCAATTATGCATCTTAATTATACCTTTTAAGCTTTGTAATTTTATCTAGTTATATCTGCTTTAATTTTACCTAATTATCGAATATGTCTATACACATATATCGAGTCAAATAAAGTCAGACGATTGACAAAGTTAAAAAAAACATTAAGCCGCCAGCTTCAATAGTTATAGAAATATGGATTTTTATCGAAGATTTTTCAGTATTAATTTAAAGTCAAAATAAAAGTACACCCATTTAAAGAACAAAATATATTTCCTGGTATAAAAATACATATAGTGTTTGAGCAAAATAAGAAAAGAGGTCATTAATAAATGTTGTAAAAATAAAATTTCCGTTATGATTACTAGATGGCGCTAATTTATTTTAAACGTGAATAATTTAATTAGTAAGCATTTTCAAAGAATTCGTAAAAAGCTTGTCACGTGCATACCCAGACGTGATGTGTGACATCCAATAAAAAAAAAAGTGTGACAATCACTCTTAATGCGTGACGCCTGGCAACCCGTCTTCGACACACAATTTGTTTACATGTTATAAAAGACATTTTGTGCAATAGGTTATTATTCTTTAAATAACACGACGAACATATTCAACAATCTGCTTTGTTAGATAATATACTTACAAAATTCCATCCTGTAAAAAAACAATGCTTAAAACGTTTCATCGCTCTCAGAGTTTCATATTTATGACTATCCTTCACACTCACGTCAAGTTTCAACCTATGCGCGACAGCAGTAAAAAAGTAACATCCTAAAATAATCCCATATACAATTAAAATTACTAAACTACCACGGTTTTTTAAGCTTGCAACTCGGCTTGCATCATTATCTCTGTTTTTCTTAGACTTATTTCTAGCCATATTTTTATTTCAGTGTTATACCACTTATACTGAAAACATTGATTAGCTATACGCATACGTTACTATCACGAATAAAATACACCAAAACAATCAAGATTTTAATCGAGGAATGATAAAATTATGTAGGTATTATCATAACGGTATAGTAACTAATGTTGTGCCATGGCCGTGGCGCGTACCTTGGCCTCAGTTTATAGACGGCAGACGGCCTTGATTTGTAGTTAGCAGTTCCCACTGATCTATACAAAGATCAGTGGCAGGTCCCAATGTCGATAGAAATTGGTCATCTATCTGTATTTAATGAATGAAATATTAACCACTGAGAAAATCTTTACTGATATATTTTCGGCTATCACAGCAGAAATATTACTTGTAATAATTCTGAAATGACACTTTAATGGTAATAAAACGCGTTTTACTAGTGTCTATTGGAATAACAAAGTTTTTTGCTATAAGTAAGAAACGTTTTTATTTATCTTGGATGATAGCAAAGTACATATCAGGCGCAAGAATAGTTATTAATCCTAACTAGTGCGGAAAGTTATACTTTCCCGCACGCGACTGCCGATGCCTGAATGATGCGAAGCGGAGTTTGGGCAATCAGTTAAGGGCGGGAAAGATACTTTCCGCAAGAGCTAGGATCAAGAGTTTTTCGACGAGCACTTTAAAAAGACACTTCTCAAAAAATGTGTGTTCTTAATTTGTTTAATGCTTCAATTTTATTTATTATGAATATTAATATTAAACGTGCAATTTAGTGCACTCTGCAGGCTTATTGCTGATGTTAATTGTAGGTGTCCTTGGAGATCATCAGTTCAAAATGAACTGAAACTGAACTGATATTTCAGTTCAGTGAGCGAAGGTCAAATGAAATTATGAAAAAAAGCCGATTGACAATTGAAATTTAAATGCCATCTTTTACCTGAACTACTGAACCGATCTAAGTGATCCCGGTCCATTTTCCGTTCACTTACAGGTGAGCTGGATCACTTTTTAGGTACCTATAGTTCAAGTCGGAAATAATAGTCAGTGACTCATTTTTAGTTTTAAGGCACGCCTCGAGGGGTAAGGGAAGAGAGAAGGAAATTCCAGCGGCGGATACAATTGCTTTGTAAATTAATATGTTATAATAACTATATAATGGAATAGTAATAAGTAAACTTAGGCAAATATCCACTTAAAAAAATAAAGTTTATGCACATAAATGTGCATGATTTTAGTCTAAAATATGCAAAAAAACGTATATTTAAAATTATTCCTAAATCTAGTAATAAGCAACAAAATTGTACTACAAACAAATAGTAAAATATTCATTAGGGCTAGGAAAAAACGAGTCATGGATGATAAGGGGTTTTTCTTATCATAAAATATCATATTGAAGGTTGCATCGAAAGTTTATATCAAAAATCAACAAAACTTTAAGTTTACTACTAGTTATCGGAGGTTTGATCAGAATTTGATTCAGAATCATTACTATCACTACTTTCGGAACCAACATTGATAATAAGAGGTGCAACTCTAACTTCGACCGTAGTATCCAAATCCCACATTTTTGTTGAATTGAAAATGATAAATAAAAACGCAAAAATGTGATTTGCGTTGAAATTCATTTAGTTTAAAAATGTAAAAATACAAACACACGAGTGTTTATAATATAGGTATATAATTAAAGAAATGCATTTTTAGCAATAATATTAAACATTATCATAATTAAAACAAAAATAAATAAAAAAAATTAAGCGAGTCTGCTAGTACTCGAGACGAATGTGTAAACATATCCTATAACGACATCGGTTGTAAAAAAAATGCAGCAGCAGTCTCACATGATGAGTTCCTACTGGACTCTCATGAAATCGGTTTTGTAATCGGGAGACTGTCCATTTTGTCAGAATATCTGTTAGCTGTAACTCCATAAGTGTATGTATTCATTTTGACAAATAAATGTTATTTGATTTGATTTGAAGTTATGTTCCCAAGCGGTAACCCATCCAAGTACTAATCACACCCGACGTTGCTTAACTTCAGTGATCGAACGAGAACTGGCATTTTCAACGTGCTATGGTCCTTACCTGTACAGGGTGATCCCCTATAATGTCGCCCCCCTTTAACTTTTTTATTTTAAGTGTCCCAAAAAAAATAAAAGTATGGTTATGTAGGTACTGAAAAATACTTTTTTTTCTGCATATAAAAAATATTCGAAAAATGATCAGTATACAGGGAAAACCAAAAAGTTAATTTTTTTTCAATGGAACACCCTATATATGAATTTATTTTTCGATTCCTTGTAAAATTCTAAGCATATTTTATGTATGATATTATACCTCTAAAGTTAGTAGTTTCACAGCTATAAACAGTTGAAAATCGGTACTTTGGCTACTTTTCACCTTGGTAGCAAGAAGATCATCAGAGATGGAGTAAAATAAATTTCACATTCCTATCTTAACTTTTCAAGAGCTATCTGACGGTACTAACTGGCAGGCGGTACTATGGGTACCAAATCTGGTACCTCGGTAGGTACCATCAGTTAGCACCATCAGATAGCTCTTGGAAAGTTAAGATAGGAATGTGAAATTAATTTTACTCCATCTCTAATGATCTCCTTGCTACCAAGGTGAAAAGTAGCCAAAGTACCGATTTTCAACTGTTTATAGCTGTGAAACTACTAACTCTAGAGGTATAACATCATACATAAGATATGCTTAGAATTTTACGAGGAATCGAAAAATAAATTCATATATAGGGTGTTCCATTGAAAAAAAATTACTTTTTTTTTCCCTGTATGCTGATCATTTTTCCAATATTATTTATACGCAGAAAAAAAGTATTTTTCAGTACCTACATAACCATACTTTTAATTTTTTTGAGACACTTAAAATAAAAAAGTTAAAGGGGGGCGACATTATAGGGGATCACCCTGTACATTTTAGCATGTTCATAGAATAAAAACAAAAACATTCGCATTTATAATATTAGTTAAGATTTTTTAATAATACGCACTGGCAGCTTTGGAGCGGATTAATTCACTGCACAAATTCGACACGAAAATCTAATGCCACCAGGAATAACATCAACATATGGACACAGCATATTTACCTTATAATTTGGGCCGACATCCTTTGATTTGGGAAATCGATAACCAGCTTTTTCAAATTTTACTGCTTCGGACTTTTTTAGGGCGATAGCCGTGCCTTCGGACGAATTTGTCGTGGATTTTGAAGCGAAAATCAATTTAAATTCAATCGTCTATTAAAAATAAGCTGTGATATGGATCCAAATACACTGCGAATATAATATAATAAAAATAATACTTTGACGGTTCATTTAATTTTAAATATGCTTTTTTATCGTCTAAAATCCGTTTGAAACGATTTTAATTGGCAAAATTGTATATAGTACTGTCCTAGCGGCTAGAATCGGTTTACACATTGCCGTTCCATTTGCCGAGATTTACCCTCATACCGCCGCGTAAGATGTTTACACATCAAAAACTCAAGGGCATTCAAGATCAAATTACCTCAATGTCATTCAAGGTAAAGGACACCACAAAACAGTTCCAAGGACCTTCAAGGTCATACACGCTTGGAGCAATCCCAAGGTCATATGCGCGACCTCCAACAAAAACTCAAGAACATTCAAGGTAACATGTCAAGGACATTCAAGGTGAAATTAGGCCAATGTGGTTCAAGGTCGAATACACTTAAGACCAAGTGGGCGGGGTCTATCTCAAAGTCACCAGAGGGGGATGAGGGGGCAAAAAATTGGAGGGGGAGAATTGAGGCCGTCTATAGCACTCTACTGTGGATTAATTCACTGCATACTTTCGACAGGAAAATCTACAAAGCTTGTTCTTTTACCAGCTACTCATCTTGGGCCGACATCCTTTGATTTGGAAAAGTCAATAATCAAGTTTTGAAAATTTTAGAAGAGGGCTTTGACTCAATATTGGTTTAAACGTCTGGACATCTGAATAATACTTTTGACAGTTCGTTTAATTCAAAATAATAATGTGCTTTTTTGTCATGTAAAATCCGTTTAAAAACGATTTTAAATGACACAATTGTATAAAAATCGCAAAATTTTGACTTTTTTTAGGACGATAGCCGTGGCTTCGGACGAATTTGTCGTGGATTTTGAAGCGAAAATTCATTTTAAATTCAACCGTCCATTAAAAAAACAAACTTATAGAAGGAAAATTATAGAAGAGGGCCATGACTGAATATTGTTTTAAAAGTCTGGCCATCTGAATAATACTTTTGACTGTTCGTTTAATTTAAAATATGCTTTTATATCGTCTAAAATCTGTTTAAAACCGATTTTAAATGGCAAAATTGTATACAAATCCTCAATGCGACGGGCTTATAATGTCACAATCGGCTTACACATTTCCGTCCCATTTGCCGAGATTTACCCTCATACCGCCACGTAAGCTGTTAACACATCAAAAATGGGTAGATATGAAAACAGAAAAAATTACCCTTCACTTTTAGATAGGAAAATCTATTAATATAATATAATTATAGTCAAAAGCGATCTTATCGTGCGGGTCCAAAGGTCACAATTTTCAGTAAAAACTTCATTTGTGGCAGATTTTGCGTGTAAATTATGTCAAAGTAATGACATTTAATGAAAAATAATAATAAATAAATAAATAAATAATAAATAAAAATGTGACCTTTGGACACGCACGATAAGACCGCTTTGGACTATGTATAGCCATAACGTTACTGTAATATTTTTAACCTGTTCTGATTCTGTTTAGCCCGTTTTGGCTATTTCTAGTCACTTTTGGTTAGTCTCTCAAACAACTTTCCTTTAGTTCCAACTTATTGATATGTAAACATCTTACGCGACGGTATGAGGGTAAATCTCGGCAAATGGGACGAAAATGTGTAAGCCGATTCTTGCCACTAGGGCGGTATTATATACATTTTTGCCATTTAAAATCATTTGAAATGGATTTTAGATGATAAAAAAGCACATTTTAAATTAAACGAACAGTCAAAAGTAATATTTAATAATTATTATATTCGCAGTGTATTTGGATCCATAGCACAGCTCATTTTTAATGGACGGTTGAATTTAAAATGAATTTTCGCTTCAAAATCCACAAAAAATTCGTCAGTAGCCACGGCTATCGTCTCAAAAAAGTACGAATTTTTGGGTTTTTATACAATTTTGTCATTTAAAATCGTTTTTAAACGGATTTTAGATGATAAAAGAGCATATTATAATTTTAAATCAAACGAACTGTCAAAAGTATTATTTAGATGCCCAGACGTTTAAAACAATATTGAGTCATAGCCCTCTTCTAAAATTTGCAAAATTTGGTTATTGACTTTCCCAAATCTAAGGATGTCGGCCCAAGATTATTAGGTAAATAAGCTGTGTCCATATGTTGATGTTATTCCTGATAGCATTAGATTATCGTGTCGAATTTGTGCAGTGAATTAATCCACTCCGAAGCTACCAGTAAGTATTATTAAATAAACCTAACTAATATTATAGATGCGAATGTGTTTGTTTGTTTGTTTGTTTCTTACGCTATCACGCATAAACTGTTTCAATCACCATGAAATTTTGTACAGATATTTTCAAGAGTGTAGTAAAGAACATAGGTTTAGCTTTTACCCGGGGCTTGATTCGCGGTGATTTTTTATTATTTTAAACTTGGTTATTAAACGTAATTTTTATTCTATGACCAAGCTAAAACGTACAGGCCTTAGCATGTTGAAAATGCCAGTTCTCGTCCGATCACTGAAGTTAAGCAACGTCGGGCAGGGTTAGTACTTGGATGGGTGACCGCTTGGGAACACAACGTGCTGCTGTCATTTTTTTACAACCGATGTCGTTATAGGATATGTGTACACATCAGTGTCTCGACTACTAGCAGATTCGCTCATTTTTTTTTTGTAATTTGAACTGACTCCGATACGTTATAATCAAATTTAATCTTTTTAGTTAATTTTGATTAGCCGCAAAAATTCGGTTTGTTTTGGTTAGTTTTAACTTACTTTAATTTTGGCAATTTAATCCGATACGGTTTAGCGCGTTTTGGTGCTTTTGGTTACTTGTGATTAGTTTTAGTTAGTCATTCAATTAGCTTTCGGTTAGCTATAGTTAGTTTTAAATTATTTTAGTAATTTGAACCGGTTCCGATACGTTATGGTTAATTTTAGTTAGTCGGCAAAATGCGGTTCATTCAAGTTCGTTTGACCTTATAAGCTTAATGTTTTTAATCTGTTCTGATACCTATGTTTTAGCCCATTTTGGTGCATTTGGTTACTGTTGGTTAGTCGTTCACTTTCGGCTAATTTCAGTTAGTTTTAATTTATTTTAGTTATTTGAACCGGTTCCAAAACGTTATAACCAATTTTAGTGTTTTTGGTTAGTCACCAAAATAAGGTTAATTTGAATTAGTTTCAACTTACTTCAATATTTTTAATTTTTTCGATACGTTTTAGCCCGTTTTGGTGCTTTTAGTTACTTTTGGTTAGCTTTGGTTGGTTATTCAATCAATTTTCGGTTACTTTCAGTAAGTTCCAATTTATTTGAGCCATTTGATTCCGATACGTTAAAACAATTTAAACGTTTTTGGTTAATAATGTAAGTCGTCGCAAAATTCGGTTAATTTGGGTTAGTTACTTATTTTATTCGTAATCTGTTCTGATACGTCTTAGCCCATTTTGGTTACTCTTGATTAGTTTTGGTTCAACATCTTTTGGTTAAGTTGAGTTAGTTTTAAGTTATTTTAGTCATTTGAACCGGATCAGATACGTCATATCCAATTTTGATGTTTTTGGTTAACTTTAGTTAGTCGCCAAAATTCGGTTAATTGTTAGTTTCAACTTGTTTTAGCCCCTTTTGATGCCTTTGGTTACTTTTGGTCCATTTTGGTTAGTCGGTCAATCAACTTTCGGTTAATTTCAGTTAATTTTAATTTATTTTAATCATTTGGACCAGTTCCGTTACACTATAACCAATTTTAGAGTTTTTGGTTAGTCACCAAAATTCGGTTAATTTAAGTTAGTTTTAACTTACTTCAATATTTTAAATCTATTTCGATGCGTTTTAGCCCGCTTTGATGCTTTTAGTTACCTACTATTGGTTAGTCGTTAAGTCAAGTCTCAGTAAAGTTCAGTTAGTTTTAATATATCTTAGTCATTTGAACCGGTTCCGGTACGTTATAAGCAATTTTAATGTTTTGGTTACTTTTAGTTAGTCGCCAAAATTCGGTTAATTTGGGTTAATTTTAACTTACTTCAATATTTTTAATCTATTTCGATATGTTTTACCTGTTTTGGTGCTCTTAGTTACTTTTGGTTAGTTTTGATTAGACATTCAATCACCTTTCGATAAGTCATAAGCAATTATAATGCTTTTGGTTAGTTTTGGTTAGTCACCTAGATTCGGTTAATTTGGGTAAGTTTTAACTTACTTCAATCTTTTTAATCTATTTCGATATGTTTTAGACCGTTTTGGTGCTTTTAGTTATTTTTGGATAGTCATTCAATCATCTTTCGGTTACTTCCAGTTAGTTCCAATTTATTTTAGTAATTTGAATCGGTTCTGATACGTTATAAGCAATTTTAATGTTTTTGGTTAGTTTTGGTTAGTCACCAAAATTCGGTTAATTTGGGTTAGTTTTAACTTACTTCAATATTTTAAATCTATTTCGATACGTTTTAGCCCGTTTTGGTGTTTTTCGTTAGTTTTGGATAGTCGTTCAATACACTTTCGGTTAGTTTCAGTTAGTTCCAATTTATTTTAGTCATTAGAACCGATTCCGATACGTTATAATCAATTTATGTTTAAATAAACAAGCTAACGCGATCTCTCACGCGTACGACGGACGTTATGTGTGGCAAATGTAGCATGAACTTTTTCACGATTTGAGGCCCTATTTAGGAAAACAGAAACATTTTCAATATTAAAACAAAACGATAACCTAAACCCGCAAGCGCGACTATGCAACAGATCTCTCACAGGGTACATGCTCGTTTATTGCTGCAACGTTGCGACCTCAGCCCGACGGTCGTAAAGTATCAGTATATTTACGACCGTCGATCGCGAACCTCTGTTAAAATTACGGAGGGCTATAGGGTTAGTTTGGGTTAGGCCATTTTAACCTAGCAACATCCTAAGTTATAACTTAGGTGGTGGGAAATCATACAAAATCCCTAGATGTTCATTAATATGTATTCTTTTTAGGATCCTGTAACATTTCAAAAGTGGCAAAGAACAATTCCTAGACAAGATAAAATAATTAGTGTAAAAGATGTTGTATGTGCGTTGCACTTCCCAGAAGAGGATATTTTGCGTTTTTACGAAACAGAATTGTCTGATGGCACCATTAGTAGAATTCCGAGGGGAAAACGAATATTAAAGAATGAGTCAGTACCAGTGATATTTCCTAATCTCCCTTCCTATTTATCAAATCTTAAAAAAAGGCGAAAACCACCATGTGAGCGAACCGAGGAGCGAACCAAGATACAAAACACAAAAAAAATAAAACATATACCATTACACGATCCACCTAAAAGTATTATTACTTCAGCTGAAGTTGAAATGCCAGGTTATAGCTTAGAGGAAACTTCCAATAAGCCACATGTCAATAACGAGATAGATGCAGCATTGGTTTTGTTTGAAAATTTGAAAAATAATTATAACACAATTTGCACTCCAAATAAGCAGTGGTCAGGTACATTTATTTGTGGCAAAAATGAAGTACTTTTTATTGAATGGGATGACACCTATACCACAAAAGAAAAAATTGTGATACGCCAGGATATGTCTTTTAAGGTATTGAATTTTGATTTGATTACTTCTCATGTTAGTAATAGAATATTTTTTATTGAATATTTAATCACTTGCTACATAATTGAGACAATAACAAGTATTTACAACTAAGTATATATGAGCCCAGTCACATATATATTGGAATTCCTCCTCTGATGTTTTGAAGACTTCTGTGTAAATAAAACAGTTGTAATTTGATTCCGAATATATTTGATTTTAAGTAAAAGTTAATCTTGACACTTTGGATCATAGTTAACTACTGAATTTGTTGATACTAATAAAATACTTTCCACCTCATTGTATAATATGCTGTTATTTATTTCATGAATGTTTTAAGGTGTTGTTTGGGAAAACTGAAATTAAGCTCGATGGTAGACACAAAGTATTTTCAGGCTTTGATGAGATAGAAAATATACTAAAAACCATTCACAAAATGAAAATATGTTCAGGAATTAAATTGATAAGGTGGGTATATATAGGTATAGTTTGCCCAGTCTTTGTTGACCCTCGAAAAGCATGCAATTTCACGCGTTTCAAGGGTCAACAACGGCTGGACGAACATTATATTTCGAGGTATATCTGGGTAACAGATATGTAATTTTTTTTTATATTTTTTTAGTGCCTGATTGTGTACTTCATCACTACATAGGTACTACTAAGTACAATAAGTAGGTCGGATGTAAGTAACTTACTCCTTAAATTGTGTTGTGTGTTGCTGCCGAGGTTGCTGCTTAACAATATTTTTTTCTTAGTGGTGTGATGCTATATCTATGAATTTATGCATGGGAATTATTGTACAGTATTGATAGTTTGTGGTTTTCATCTAATGCATTTCATTACACTTCCTAATTTGTATGCACCTGTTCTCTGAATAACTTACATATATATACATAACATACATACTAAAATATATAGTAAATTATTTTTTTAGATATCAGAAGTATTTTAGACTTGGTAATTTGATAATTAGAAAGGTTTTTTAAATTTTAAAATTTAGTAAAACGGAATAACTTTGTCTGTCCAAGGTGTCTTATAGTTATTAGTTAATTAGAAAAATTAAAAATATTGATAATAGTGTGTGTAGAAACATTGACATATATTATTATTATTATTCCTAATCAGAACAGAATATTTTGTCTATGAAGTGACCCTGGTTAGCCAAAGTTATCCCATTCTATAGTACCTACTTAGAACTTCTGGAAAAGGTAAAGCAAATATTAACATTTTTAGCATGCTTGTTCCCCTTTGCATTGATTTAATATAGTTTTATTCCATTACCTACATTTTTTAAGAGTAGTGGTTGTTAGTTGTACACTCAAGTAATCAATATTTAGCATTATTTATTGGTTGGAATTAGGATAAATTGAACTCATATTTAAAAAAAGGTATTGCTATAATATTATATTACATTATACCATACACGAACCCAACGGAAAATCACTCCAGTAGGTTGAGCCAAATTACTGTGGAACTTAAAAAAAAAACATTTATATTAATTTTGTCATTCATTATTATTATGGCATGTAAGCATTTTTTACACACACATTCAAGATGAGAATCTCCTTCTTTTGGAGTCTGTTAAAAAGTGAAGTTGGTTTATTTATTTAAATATACCTATATATATATATTTATTTTTATTTATTTATATATGTATTTATCACTGATCACCGTAATGAAATAAATTATATTTTTTAACATAACTGCATTTTTTCTGAGTTTAAATTTAAGTAATAAAAAATGTGTATTAAAGTTGTGTGTTTTATTTCCTTTCCAAAAGAAATAGTCCTTTTTGTATCTACAACATCCTGATTTTTAAAAACCAAGTATCTTTGGGATTTTATTAACATAATGCATCCAAAAAGGTACTTATTCTACGGAACACTTTGTATTTACGATTATTTAAGACCGGTGGTTAATTTCTTATTAACATTATCTATACTTTTTCTGTATTAATAAATTTTCTCAATGTATTCTCTTTTCATAAAAAAAAATCGATTCTAAGAAGCAAGTATAAAAAGTTTCCTCTATGTTGCATATACTTTTCGGAAATACTGTATAATTTTTTTGAACCCATCATTTGCTATGCTATTTTTTCAAAAACATTCCTGCTGTGACATAAAACACAAACACTGCTAAAGAACTTCTTTTAAGCCTAAATCCATGAAAACAATTAAAGATAAATTAAGTTGGAAAGCACATGTTGTTTTGTCAATTTTATAATTTAATAAAATTATAAAGCAAAATCCGTCGATGAAATTTTAATGAATATTTAAAAAATAGCTTTTGCTTCATATAAAATCGTTATTTGTCTCTCAGAAAGCAATAAGTTAACTAATTTCAATAAAAAATAGTTATTGTCCCATAAGAATCCATGCATTTTTTAGCGCGGATGAAACACATGCGCAGTTTTTGAAAGCTGATTTATCGATGCAAAACTGTGACCGAAACAAATGTATTGCGATCGGTCTCCTACCCTATAGCCCTCCGTAGTCAAGTCAAACAACATGGCGAATAATCGGTTTCATCACAGTGGGTCGAAATAACGAAAATGAGGACAAAATTTACTAAATATCTAATACTTTCTGCTAATATAAAATTTTATATGGAGTGATTTTCTTCAAATTCTCTGAATTTGTTTAAACTTTTGCATTTTCTTAAAATCTCAGTGTTCAACTTATTTTAATTAAAAAATGTGATAAAATTCAGTTTTTTAGTGTTTTCGGCACATTTTTATTAAAATTTATTCAGGACGTCTAAAAGCTTTAATTAATCAAATAAGAATTT
>MU186598.1:73686-87691 GCA_016904865.1 Pissodes strobi | reverse complement strand
CTTCGTCTAATTAGATGTTTGCCCAAAAATTCAAACCGAAATATTACGGCCGAGTACACTTCAGTGGAATTAGTCAATGAACTTCGAAATAATAACTTGACCTATGTTGGTACAATGAAAAAAAATAAGACAAATTACATCCGAATTCCATCAAAGTAAAACTACACTAGTAAGTTATGTGCCTAAAAAGGGAAGATCGGTGGTGCTAATATCTAGCATGCATGCATCATGACTCAAAAATTGATCAAGATACCCTTAAACAAGATATTATAATCGAGTTTTATAACAATACAAAAGTTGGAGTAGATGCTTTAGATAAAAAATGTGTACATTTTTCCACCTCCCGCAGAACACGGCGTTGGCCAATGGTGCTATTTTTTCAAATGCTCAACATTGCTGGGGTAAATTCTCGAGTACTCTATTAATGTTTATCCCATGGAACTGAGATTGAAAGGTTTACTTTTCTGAAGCAACTCGGCATATGGAAATACGAATAAACAATAAATATATTCGTCGGCATCTCCGTGAAACTATAGCAAACAAGCTTGGAACCTCATTAGCAATTGAATCAACCCCAGTAGTGGAACAATCAAGATCCAAACGAAAAAGATGTGCCTTTTGTCCAGCACAAAAAGACAGAAAGACGAGCAATGCATGCGAGAGGTGCAACAAGCCCATATGTTTATCTTGTGCCAACATGTGTCCAGACTGCGTAAAGAAGTAAAATTTTATGTTACATATTTTTATACTTATGTATTAAAACTCTTTCAAAAGTAAAAACTTTAATTTTTCCCAAAGACTTTTAATTTTTTAAATTTTATATTATGGGTCCTTGGGACCCATGTATAGTAAATATGGTTTATATTTGGGGCATAGTAGTTAAGTTATAGAGACCATTTTTCAATACAATATGCCATAATTGTTTTAAATACTATACTATATATTCCTTCTGTTCAATATATAATATATCTTACCCCTTGATGTCAACTTTAAAGCATCCAACTTATTTACATTTGGGCTATTAAAATGCTGACGCACAAGAAACACGAAATCATTGGAATTCACAATCAACGATAAACTCGCATACAGCCGCGTTAACCGATTGAATGTGTTATCGTCCTTTTCGCCATGTTTTTTGTCTTCAATGGGACGATCGGACGATCGAGATACGAAGAGAAACAGAATTTCAGAGACTCGTACAAACCACATGCACAACACTGACGAACATTTTTTATTATTTTAGTTTGTCAATACAACTGCTGCATCCTTCAGATAATTTGCACGCATGGTTTCCGCTTCCTTTTTAACTGTAAATAGAATTGACGATCCGATTGTCGATCATTATACGGTATGAACTGGGTTACTCGCTAATTTGTTCGTGATAAGTTAGTAAAGATTGCGGGGCTTCCTTAATCCAAATTAAAAGCTAATTAGGCTGTGTGTGTGCTAAATTATGTTATACGCGGTGACGGCGGCAGCGCCGGCGGCGGCGGCCTCCAAATCAACTTTTTACCTTCAACCCATCTTAAGAGGTGATTTTGAATTCCTTATGTTTTTCACAGATAATAGTTATTTTCGCCATTAGCTTGAAATATAATATTCTAATAGACGTTATGGACGAAGAGCTAAAATAGGCAAGTACATCAGGAGAAAAAGTATAGGCGAGTTCTGGAAGCCAACTAATTTGGGGAGGTGAGCTTTTTTGAAGTTAGAGGAGTTGTAATGGGCTTAAAAAACAAAGATGCACGTGATGTTTTTGGTTTGTCTGTTACACTTATAACGGTCATCAAGGACCTCATTGTAATACCATTGACAAAACTTATAAACCTTAGCTTCAAGGAGAGTATTTTCCCCTCCTGTCTTAAACAATCCATTGCGATTCCCATCTTTAAGAAAGAAGATAAGACAGATGTCTCTAACTATCGTCCGATTTCCCTGCTCCCAATTTTCACAAAAATATTTGAAAAATGTATGTTCTCGAGGCCAATTCACAACTGTGTGATGAGCAGTTTGATTTTAGGGCGGGACGTAATAATGTGCAAGCTATTTTAAATCTGGTACCATTCATTATGGATGGTTTTGAAAACAAAGAACATATTGGTACCATCTTCTGCGACCTAAGCAAGACCTTCGACTGAGTATCGCACAAGTAGCTCATCAAAAACTTCATCTTTTTAAATTTGGTCAGAACAGTATTGACATATTAGCATCCTATTTGGAAGGACGAACTCAAAGGGTAGTGGTGGATGGACTATCGTCAGACACAACAATCATGAACCCTGGGGTACCACAATGATCTGTAATGGGCCCCATACCCCATACTATTCCTGGTGTATATTAATAACCTTTCTCAGATCCGGGTAAAGGGGCAGTATGTCGTGTTTGCCGATGATACTACCTTCTCAATCAAGGAACCTCAAGTGGATGCTCTGGTAGGTGGCACGGGTAAGGCACAGTCGAGGGCCAAAAACTGGTTTGAAAAAAATGGCTTAGTCTTAAATTTATTCAAGACTAGCCATCTCCTTTTCTCTTTAAGAGATGGGTGGGAATGGTTGCACATATATAGAAAGGTTAACAAAGAAGTTGAGGAGCGGCATATACGCGTTGCGCAATTTATCAGGGACAGTGTCCGTGGGTGTGTTGAGGACTGGATATTTTGCCTTGTTTCATTCTGTTATGTCCTATGCGATCCTGGCATGGGGTCATAGCCCGCTGTGGCGCAGGGTTTATGCCTTACAGCGGAGGGCAGTGCGAGTTGTTGGTGGTCTGGAGTATAGAGATGATTGTACACAAACGTCCATTGAGTTAAACATCATGACTTTTTCAAATGTTTCATACTAGAAAACCTTCTTTATATAAAGGACAATCTGGAAAAAAATCCTACAGTTTGCTGTTCCGCTGCGCGCTGTGTAGGCTTGAGAGGTGTCGCAGTGGGTCGAGATACTGAGCTGTAAAGTCTTACAACAAGTTTCCAGACTTCTTAAAAACAAAACCCAGAGGTGTGTTCAGAAGTAGGATTCGACAGGCACTCTTAAAGAATCCTTTATATGACCCAATAGACTTCTTAACTAATGAAATATCCTTCAATGCTTCTTAGAATATCTTTGTCTTTGCATGTTAGTATCGTGTTGTTCCATACTTGTTTTACCTGTTTAAGTGAATTTTAAACTGGTTTTTGAGTGTTGAGTAATATTAGGTACTGTCTTATTGAATTACTTAATCTTAAGACTTCTTAATGTGAGAACATTTTATTGACCTGCGTAAACCTTATTTGGTGCTAGCATGAATAAAATGATTTGTTTTGATTTGATTTGATATAATCCTAATCGGGTTCCTAAACAAGCTCTTCTCCAGAAGCTGATCAATATTATTTCTTTCAAAAGCTCTAGCATTCTTAGGTTAGCTTGAGTTAGCATATTAGTTCAATCAACGCTGATTTCAGAATTGAATACCGACTTGAAAGGTTGTATTGCCTAATGATTCTAATGTCTCTCGACACGCACAGAAAAGTATCTCGCATATTCTTCCTTTCACGCCAGTTGTTCTTGAAGATAATAAAATTGTGCATAATTTTCATATGACTTGAAGGTATCAAATGCTCCAATCACTGATGGTTTCTTTATTTTCCTACATTTTATAAATGCATCTTTCATAGACGCAAACTTTACCAAATGATATAATATATTTGTTCCACTCTACCTATTCCTGGAGTATGGAATCTTGAGGTCTGCATACAGATTGAAAGGTCTCGGTCAGGGACTATAATAGACCGAGTCTGGAGGAGGGTGGCTGATGAATGTCCAGAACAATATCCTCAAGCAGATCAAGTAGACCTCCTCAGATTTCACAAACCCCAGAGGGATGCGCGGTTGGGGTCGGATCGCAGCCCACGTCCTGTTAATGGTATCACGGACAGTACAAGGCTTGCTTGATTTATGCGATCTTCAAATACAGGTATAAAAGCCTGTTAAGAACCTTCAGAGGAAAGAATATCTATAGCTGCTCGGACAGCAGAGCTACTCTGTGGACACTTGAACTGATTGAGGTAATTCTGCGTTGGTGCCTGAGTGTAGGGCCGTCTTAATGGCCTGGGCCGAGCATAATAGGATCAGTCTTGTGTGAGTTCCTGGATACTCGAATGTCCGGAGAACCAGGAGGTCAATCGCCTGATATGGACAGGATTCCGCAATGCGTTCAATGCAGTGGCGAATCCAGGATTTTGTTCTGGGAGGGGCTGAGGTCATAAAAAGTTACATTGTCGTGACGTCTCCAAATTCTATTCGATTGAAATAAGGTGGTTTCTTAATCTTTTATTAATATAATATGTTAGGTATTTGAATTAAGATTTTAGAAATGTGACGATGAAATACAAAATAGTATAAATTTGTTTATTATTGTTATATTATCAAATAACAACACATATTATAACAAATCCCAATATAATATTTATTCGACGCTGACGGATTTTTTGGGCTAATTTGTTAAGCACCTCATCAATATTTATGTCGATATTAAAATATAATATGTTCATAAGCGCCAAAGAAGTGAGCCTATTTTTCTCTGTTGTATTTCTCAAGTACGTCTTTAATCTTCTCAAGGTACTGTAGCTCCTTTCCGCAGTTGCTGTTGTCACTGGTATTACTGCAACTAATCTAAGAAGCTCATGTATGTTCGGAAATATATCTTTATTACATCTACTCAGCATTTCAATAACCGACGGTTTGGTGTAAATTCACTCAGTTGCCTTTTCCACAGTAAATATTCAGCACGTACTTATTCAGTATTTACAAAGGTACCATTTCCAAGTAAGTCATTTTCATAAAACTTGACTAATAGATCAAAATCATTTATGATTCCTGAGCTAGATACCAAACAGGTAAACGAAGATAGAATATCTTTATGGACTAAAAACCTATTCTGAATTTCTGTAATCATGGTATCCAAATATGGAAGGAATATAGAAGTACGATAATAGGATTCGAGTTCTGTAATATCTGCATTGAACCGATTGACTTGTAGTTTATTTGCCCTCGGAATAATGATTGGTGTGTCGTGTTTCTCACCCATCGCTTTTGCTTTTAAAAAAAGTGTCTTAAATTGAGCATCTGCAGTATTTCTGTACTCCAATAATTGATCTTGAAGCATTCCAGCATGTTTTAGTGCGACAGCCAAATCTAAACCGTTCTTTTGTAGGTATCTACTTAAAATATGAATTCGCTTACACATAGGGAAACCATAAATTTCACAGTGCGGATGGGTTGACCAAGCCAACGCCACCAGTTGACGCATCACGGTCAGTCCACTTACTAATTTCATCTAAAGGTTCGCATACAGCATCTAGAAGCTCAGCAAAAATCATTACAGAAGCATGTCTCTCCACCCATCTTGTGGGACACAGTTTCTTCAGATGCAACTTTTTTGATTCGGGACAAAATTCATCGATTTTTCTTAATAAAACTCCCTGTCTCTTTGGGGTATGAAGGAATGAACATGTCTTTTCAATTATTCCAAAACAATTTCTGATATCTTGGACTTGGCAAGAATCGGAAATTGCAAGATTCAAGCAATGTGACATACAATGCACATAAATGGCTTTAGGTTAATGTTCGGCGATAGGAACTTGGATCCCTTTAAACTCTCCGCTCATAACACGAGCGCCATCGTACCCTTGTCCTCTTAGATATTTGATGTTCAAGCCCAGATCTATTATAGTTTTCAAAATTGTCAGTGAAATATTTTTTGCAGTTGTAGAAGTAAGAGGCACAAAACACAAAATTTTTTCGCAAATCTTCATTTGGTTTTCGTCAAAATACCTGAGACAGAAAGACATATAGTTGCAACATCGGTTGTTTCATCAACCAAGACTGAAAAATACTTCGATTTTTTTACATCTTCTATCAATTTCGCTTGCAAGAGAGAACCGCAGGTTTCAAGAATTTCGTTTTGAACCACAAAACTTGTATACAGTGCATTTTTCTAGGCAGTTCGTAGATGATCTTCTAAGGTTTTGTCTCCAGATTATACAGCGAATCTCAAGAGAGCCCTGAAATTTCCTTCATTTTTGGACGGTAAGATATCTAAATCAATTGGCCCATGATCTCTATATCCGCGTAATGCCAAACCTTGTTTTCCACACAATATTATAGTTTTTATAATGGATTTCAACCGGTCTCGATTCTCTTTAGCCTCTTTGATTTTATTTTGGTCCAATAAAACATTCACAGATTTTTGTTTATTATCGTGTATTTGCCTTAAGTTGGTGTAATGCAAAAATGAAGTTTTGTGATATTCCAAGCCATTATGATTACTGAAATATGGTAAGGCGCGTTTCCAATTTTTAAATCCTTCTTGCACCAAATAGTCCACAGGCTGTGAAGATGTGCGTTCAGCAGAATACGAAGCAAAAACACGCAATATTTGCAGTATGCTGCGTCCTCTACTTTAGAATACTCCAGCCAGGAATACTTTTTAACCAACCATATTGAAATTTTCTGGAGAAAATTTCTCATGAAGCGCTTCTTGAAGGAAAGTTGTAATTTTCTGGAGGCTTCCATATAAGGACAAACATCTCCAAATAATTTGAACTTGTATCAAGTTCATTTTTCAGTAGCAGGATATCGTTGTGGCCCATACTGAAATTTTGCGGGCACAAGGGACTATCCTCATTATTATTATTATTAGTACTACTACTACTACAGGAAGAGAAAGAGGAGCTAGGTATGACTATGTTATTACCCATCATACTCAGTACGGGGGGTGCAGCATCGGTCTGCAGCCCCATAGCCCCCCCCCCCCCCCCTGGATTCGCTTCTGGTTCAATGGAACCTGTCTCTAAGAATGTGATGAATGTGCGGGCAAACGATCTATGGCAAACTACTCCAGGACTGAGACAGATTGAGCTATTCTTGGGTTACTCAGCGCCTTGTAGGGTGAAGGTCTCTCTGGCTCTTAAGAGACATGAGGCATGGCTCCTCATAGTGCACTATCGTTTGAACAGGCATTTGCATTGCTGCGGATCGTAGAAAATTCGGAATGCAGATGCTGCTTGGAGGACGAGGAATCGTCCACTCATGTTCTGGGAGCACAATGTGCCAAGACTGGCAGCCTACGCGAGCATCTCCTGCTCGCGCTTCAAATTAATTCATTTAATATTTATGTTTTATTCTGGTAACTTTGGGAGAAGAGTACAATGGAAGATAAAAGAGAATTAATTATATATTTGGTAATGGATTGCTAACTTTTTTCTTCTTTATGTAGATAAGTTTAGTCATTTGCGCGATCACTAAGTAATGATCCGAAGTATTATGATATATTTATCAGCCATGAAAAATCAATGTATTTAGAAAAGGAAACTCTTAAACCTGTTTTACCGATTGTAGGTTTTTGCGCTTTTTTATTTTCTTTAGAGTTTCTCAAAACTATTTTTGACATGTAAAATTTGTTACATCAATGGAAACTTTTTACATATTTAAAAAAAAGGTGTAAATTCATCATAATCTAATCTTTACGAGAAACAGTAATTGGTCACAAAATATTAAGTACGAATTTGGTACGGCAAGTTTCATATACAGCTGTTCAAAATTGTCATTCTACGTTTTCAAATGTCAGGAATGACGTTTTTTCCTCTGGTATATGTGGTAAAAACGCCACTACTAAACACAGACATAGTTTAATGTTTAATTTTAAAAATAAAATAACAAAGGCCCGTAAACTAGTAAAATCTCAAATAACAGAGCCAGCTTTTGTTTTTGTATTGCGGGATCTAGTTAAAAAAATAATTCAAATAATCCCATAATGCCAAAATTGATTAAATTGGATGGAACTGAAAGAAACTTTCACTCCTGTAACTATCTAAGGCTGCTGGTATTTCGTCACCCCCCATCACCCACCACCCGCCCCCCCAATCGAAGATAATTAGAAGAACATGTTTTATTTGTTTTCACTAAAATATTCTTAGTTAATTTGATTTAATAATCACCAGTCAACGTACGGCCTCGCCGTCGTTGCGCAGCCTCCTTCTCGACGCGTCGCCGACGTCCGAAATATCTCGTATAGTTCCTGACTAAATGGTGTATGTAATAAATGATGGTGGGCATAGTTAAATAGTACTTGCTAGTTCCATAGCAAAATTAATTTTTAATTTTAATAGCTGGTCTACGACTCAGCAATATGTTCTATGCAACACAAAAATGTAATGTTGCGAAATTTGAGTGTGACCATTGTCAATTGATGTTGTTTGCTCTTTCCGTCGATATGCTGCTGGTTTTCACTGACAAGTAAGTGAAAGACCTTTAGCCTATTTCCTTTTATATATACTCAATTAACTCAATACACCCTTCGTACTTCACACATTTCATTTAACTACTTTTAAATCTTAGTAATTTTCAGCATATTACTGTAACAGTCCGTTTTATCAATTTCTTTTTTTTTTAATTTCCTAAAACAATTACTAACATTCCGTTAATGCGGGGTCTTTTACTCGCTTTGCAGGTAACACTGATGGATGGCTTTGGCCGAAAGAGCTCTGTTACCCTTTTAGAAGAAGAAGAGTCTTTTTTTTTGATTAAAAGTTTTGCATCGAATACAAAAACTGTTTAATTTAGTAAACAAAACTATCTCTCTTATCCATAAGGAGAAAAAATTCGAGAATGAAAAATGCAAAACAACGGAATTAGTGGCAAATCAAATGATAAAAATTAATGGTTCTGCTTGTACTGATCAGTTAAAAAGTGATGCAAAGGAAGATGATGGCAATAGGGGAAATCCGTCGAAAATGGCGCACCTAAGGGAATCCCTATTATACGTTTATTTACAGATTTAGAAACTTTATATTTGGACAAAGTATACATTAACATTATCGTCGTGATAAACAAAGTTTTATTAATTTTCAACATCTGCTTTTTGATGATTTTTTAAAAAAAATTTGGCTTTGCGCCATCTTTTACGATCAGGCTGAAAAGATGGAGTATAGGGTGGGTGAAGATGACGCATCATATTACTTCAAGAATTACGTGTTTTAGGTAGGTATCTTAGGGGGTGCAATCGACATCTCTTTAAAAACTTAAAACAAATGTATTATCGGAAATGAACATAAACTCTAATTTTATTATTATAAATTAAAAATACTGCTGGGTTGATAACGACAACTGCCTATTGCCTGCAAAAATCACACATATAATTTTTTGTGCTCAGCTGGCCACTACATTGTTGATGTGACCAATCGCCACACGAAACACATCTATACCATACTTCTCCACTCTTTCCAAATTCTCCACAAATGTTACAGATGTTCGCCTCATCATCAACAACATAATGAAAGGGATAAAAGATCAGGTTTGCCGCTAAGTTGCCGCATTTGCGGATAAGATGCCGCACTGCGCCGTCTTTGCCAACATAAAAATTTGATCAGATAACCTCAATAAAATATTTTTTGGAATTTTTGCAGACATCAAAAGGTGCTCATATATAAATAGATCCCTAATACCTTAATATACAACAAGAGGAGTTTAAAAACTTGAAATTTGAGGTACTTACGGCTTAAGTTTCAGCACGTCAAAATTGAATCAGAATCAGCCAAAGCGCATAAAGCGTAACTGACACACTAACTGTGGCGGTGGCTCCATCTAACGTTACCGACTGCATATGGGCAGTATATAATTGGCGGAAAATATGAAACGGTGCTCGTAGAATTTAAAATAGATGAGCAATTGAGGTGCGCCATCTTTGCTACTGCGCCATCTTCGACGGATTTCCCCTAATATTGGATGTGATCACTGCCCACGATGGTACCACATGATATATACAGAATTTGTGGGAGTACTTTATGCAGACGTCGTCGCCAAGAAGGATAATAGATGTGACTATTGCACCTAATTCTGAAATGTTCATGATAATTTATTTTAGTTTTTTTAAATATTTTCATTTCATACATTTTGCACTACTATAAACCAAAAGTGTTCTTAAAATGTTTTTGTTTAACCTTTATTATATTCAATTTATTTTTTTGCAATTTTTGTCTTTTCTCTTAATTTTTTCTGTTAATGAACTGTGGCTGAAAAATTAACCACTGTATCCATTTTTTTCGGTCATGACCGAAATCAGGTACAATGTTGGCCTGAAACCACTCGAAGGATGCCGAGAACCAGTGAAAAATACAATTTTGAACATTTTCTTATCTTTTCGAAAAATCTCATACCAAGATTCATTTTCGACCCATTGAATTGGAAGAGAACACTATAAACTACCAATAGCCATGATGACTCGTAAACTCACATCAACAATATTTTAATTACCGATTAAAAATAGTTACGTTAAGTGGCCGTGAACCAGCTTATTCACCCTATTATAGATTCATGAGCGGAAGCAGTGAAGAGAAGGCAGGTTCGCGCCCCTCCACCACCATTGGAAATTTACTTATTTTTATTTATTTAAATAATATTATATTTCCTCAATTAAAAGTGATGATACAGTAATTGATAAAAGTAGTCAAAAAGATACCTATTATACTTAACTAAAACTAGACAAGACATTAACTGACACATAAGTATGTTTCATACACTAAAAAATCATATTCATTCAGAGGTTCTTTAGTCGTTTTTTGAATATATTAATATTTGGAGAACTTTTTATATACATATCAATTAAATTAAAAGGTTTGCATCCCTAAAAGTAGAAGCTCCTCTGATAACTCGATGTTCTATGGCGATCAGAAGCCAATAAATTTCTAGCACGGGTGATACCCGTGCTAGAAATTTATCTCATCATAGACACTGAATCCCCAATTCAAAATACCATACTACCTTAAATAGCTATGAAAACTAGCATAATTAAGAGATAAAAGAGTTCGAGTGCTACAGTTACAGGGAATAAAATTAAGACCATAACAGGCATTACGTAATTTTGCGCACAAGGCATCAACATGAGGTTCCCAGCTAAGTCTATGAGCCACAAATATCTCCAACATGTTTGTATTTTCACTGGTTTTAACTTCTTTCTGAGAGCCTCGAAAAAGAATTATAGTATCGTCATTATTTCCCCTATTACCTTTTTGTTTCTATTAATATTTGGGAATCTTTTTTCGGGCCAGAACACAACTCGCTAATAGACAGCTTCGGCATCAAGAATAAGGTCATTTTTTGACTCATTGAAAATTATAATATCTGTATCGTCAACATAATAAGTTGCCTGAACATTACTGGAAAAATTGTTAATGTAATCGATTAGATCATTAGGGTAAATGAGAAACAACAATGGTCCGAGAATTGATCCCTGTGGAACACTGCTCAATTTGATTAAATTTACTAGATGTGTTATTAAGTTGAACAATTTGAGATCCTCCCTCTAAATACGACTTAAATAATTTTAATGGCAAGCCTCTTACTCCGAGGCGGCCCAACTTGGCAAGCAATCCGATAAAAAGACCTATACCTGCCAGTCTACGGTCCAATGCATCGATAATTTTTTTTATTAACTCTTTCGGATCGAACAGGATATATATGTCCCAGAGATTTTTGGTCTTTCAAAAGACGACTTAATTATTTTACTTAAATGCATGCATAATAGTGATAATCTGAAACATTGTAAATATAAGAAGCATTTGAAAGCTGTCTGGTATTTTTTTGAATTGTACTTTTAAAAATATAGCACGGGCCATATTTGTCCCATCCCTCAACTTTCGTGGGACACATGTATCCCATTAGTATAAAAACCACAAATATTTCAGCCAGCAACGTTTATTATTTTTATTTAAAAATATATAAAACACTTAGAAATACATGCTAAAAACAAACGATAAATCTCTCAAGAGTACTTACCAAGAAAATTTGGCAAAATAACACAAAAATATTTTTAAAAAATTAAAAAAACAGATATGCTAAAAATAGTTCAGTCATAAAACAACATTGCATCTTTGTGCTTTTTTCAATCTAATTTTAATTTAAAAGAGAAATAGCAAAGAATGTTGGGCAAGAATTTATGAATGATATACCGAAAAACAACTCATACATAGACCAACTTTGCAAAAATTACAAAAAGTTTTGGTTCTTTTTTCTATATTTCTATCTGAACAGCGTCGGCACCTTCTTCTAGTTTCCCCAACCATCGGTAAGTGGTCTCCTACATTTAGCAAATTTCGTGAAGAGGAACTTGCTTCCATAAGAATGTTTTCGAACTACTGCTGCATGTTGTCGACCCATAGCAGTAAGACCCTCAGCTAAATTTATCAAAAATGCTAAAAATGGCATTTTTGGTTTGCTACCGACTTCTTTACATAAAATCCATGCATTTACTGCAGATGTCAAAAGAAGTTTTTAATACACTTTTTCCACCATTTGGCAGATTTTCTGTCTATATCGTAGATTGCAGTAAGTGGGTCTGAGAGATCAACTCCCCCATGAACAAATTGTAAAACTGCATTGCTTTAGGGCAAGGTAACTCTAAATGAGAACCATCTTTAGCTTTTCCAGTAACAGTAACCATGTCATTTGTATGGCAGTTGCTAAGTAACAAAACTTCCTTTGTATCCTTCCATAGAAACGCAATAGTATCTATCGTTCTGAAGCATTTTTACGTCACCTTGTTCCATTTTTGTTTGCTGACACTTTGGCATATTTTTTCTAGTTGTAATGCATGTTCCTGCTGCAAGAACTCTGTGTGATTAATAGTGGTCGTTAGTTTTGTTACTACACGCTCTCCTAATGTACCATCTATTTCTTCACATTCTTTACCTGAGTAAATGTTGAAGTCGTAAACATGGACTGTTTTGAAATCGCACCTTTCCCATATTTTTACATCCTTTTTATCGGTTTTAGTGGTAAGTATTGTTTAAGTGATGACCTTCCCTTAAACTTTGTCATTGATTCGTCTATTGATTGACGTGAACTTTCGGTCCGAACTTCTGCAAATATCTTTTTTAAACAATTCACTACTTCTTCAATGTAATAGAGCTTGCCATGCTTGCATCACCGGGTTTCTGAGGAGTATTGAAATACATTTTGCTGTTCAGCAGTTTGAAGCGGTCTCTAGAAATTGCCTCCTTAATTGCTACATTTCCAAGTGATTTGTTACCTGATGAATTTCGAGAACTTTTTTATATGCCATTATGAGAAAACAACCCATAAGTATGACAATCTGTTGATTTTTGCTTTTTATTATTTTTTTCTTCTTGTACCTGGAAGTCTCTCATTTGTGCAATGAGCTATAAACATAAACAGGCTCCTAGGAAAAACATTTAAAAATATTTCAGTCTCTCTTGTATTTGTATTTATATTTGCCAAAATCGTACATACACCTTCATCCGGTAACTTCAAACGGGGCTTAGAGTTCGCATTAATGTTTTTCCATTGCACAAAATGTTTTGCACTGCCATTTTTATTCGCGGAATTACTACTGGTTCGGATATCATTTGGATTCCCATCATCTACATTTTCAGATTCTTCTGCTCCTCCACTCTCATTTTGTGCGACTTGATTGACTGATCTAATAATTCCTTAGCAAGAAAAGGTATTCAGTCGGTTTTTTGGACTTCCAAATCGGAATCGCTATCGTCTGACGCAGAAAAATTAACATACTAAGAACCACTGTCCTCATAAGGTTCATCATGTGATTCCACATCTGACAAATGCTCTACCAGTCGCTCTAAATCTGCATCGTTTAGTTTGCGTTTTCTGAAACCAAACGTATTCATTCAGTACGGATGGGACATATGCGAACCGACAAAAAATACTATTGGGACAAATATGTCTCACATGCACATAAAAACCCAATAGGGTAATGAATAAAGTAGGAAAATAACTTGAATCTATGTGGTAACTTACCTAGAGATTTTAACCATATAACTAAATTTTACGCGTGCATTTGCTTCAGTAAACGACCAACTAGTAGTATAACACGCCGTTGTGTCAATACCTAGGTATTGGTTGTGTACACTGCATAAATGTTGGCGATAAACTGAATTTTATTTATTTATTTATTTATTTATTTATTTATTTATTTATTTATTTATTTT
>MU186598.1:0-56965 GCA_016904865.1 Pissodes strobi | reverse complement strand
AGCGGTAAAACCTAAAAATATTCTAGCGCCTTTAAGTGGGGTATTAGATAAGTAGACTTTATTGCATACAGGGTACTTCAAATTCGAGTGCATCTATGAGGATCTGGTAAACCGTAAGAGATACAAAGCTGCTTAAATTGAGGTGCAAAGTTGGGCAATTTAGTGCCCAATAAAAAGCCGGGTAGATATTTGAAAAACCCGAACTACTTCCGTAAAAGAGCCCATTATTTTTATGTTCTCGTAAATTTATTCAAGGAGACATTTTGAAAAAAAATTTACTATTATTTAACTATTATTATTAACTTTTTCTCGTCTACAAGATGGAGACCTCAAGTTTCGAATCCAACGCTTCGTCCCCGGGCTACCATTATAAGTTTAAGTTGCTTAATTACGGACTATAGCATTTTTTTAATTTCATGTTTTAACTAGCTGTTTATCGGTCAAGAAAGTGGTACTAGATGAATGTTTTCGCTTATGGAAAAATATGCATTATCCAGTTGTTGTTAGAAAGTTTATTACGCATTATTCAGAATAACACATACAAACAAAATTGTTAAACAAAATATTTTTTTCTGAAGAAAAGAAAGTTCATAATTGCAACAAAAATACAAAATAGAAGCTGTAAACATTACCTATATGCAAAGATCCAAAGAGAAGTTCATTTACTTTTATTTTTTTATATATTTTTTATGGCATTGGCACACACACTAAAGGGAGATCCTATGGCACTCAACGAGCGGTGTGTGTGCGAAGATGTTGCGGGCCAAATCCTGGAAACATCTACCTTCAAAATATTTGTGAAACAGAGATATCTCGCCCACGTGCCTGCAGTGTTCCATGCTATCCAGACTCTGGGTCGCCGACAAGACGCACAGCTCTCTTCTGAATGGCAGCCAGCAGATTTAGGGTGTGCTTAAGTACGACACTCCAGACACCCCAGATGTGTGAGCAATACTAATTGCTGTAATTTGCTCCTGTCTGCGGTGATAAGTCTCAGTCGCTGCGCTGGTAAAGGTTTTTCTGATCTAAATTTGGACACAAACTGCAAAACTGTAAACAGGATTATTGGATTCGGTCATCAGGCCATTAATATAGATGAGGAACAGAGTTGGTGAAAGTATTGCTCCCTGATGCACGCCCGCATTAATGGTGAATGTGTCTGAGATGTGTCCATCAACTGTAAGGTGCAGAGGTCGGTTCTTAAGGAAACTTGCTGAGGGCAATTTATCGAGCAATCTGTCATGCCGAACTCTGTCATGCCTTCGAAACATCCAACGCAACCGCTCGAGATTCTTCGTAATTTTCATAGGATAACATACCTCCTTCGATCTCTCTTTGTGAAAGCCGTATTTGTTATCAATAATTATTGTGTTGGTCTCGAGGTACTTGAGTAGTTACTGAATGACTACAAGTTCCATAACTTTGGAGATTAATGGAAGCAAAGCAATTGAGCAATAGTTTTAAAGCGTGATTTTCTGGCCTTTTTAAGAACAGGTTGCACTCGAACGACTTTCCAAGAAGATGGGTAAATCCCCTTTCGGTAAGATAGAGAAAGAAGTATGGAAAATGGGTGTTAGTTCGATGGCGCAGTTCTTCTGTTCTGTTTGTCAATAATAAAGTTAATACTTGCTGAAATATTTTTACTGATGTTCTTATCCAGAAAGATGCTTCTAATAAGTGCATCCAATTTCTCCACTGTTTTATCCAACAAACTATTTCTTTTTCCAAGTGAATGAGTTGAAATGCGGACCAGTTCCTTTCAGAAGCTGATGATGATAGAATTAATTATAATAAAGAAAAACGAAAAATAAGATATTTTTTCCAATTTAAACGTTTTTTTTTTCGGAAACAAATGGAGTATTGTATATACGGATTTTTTTCAGAATACTATCTTGCATGTTAGATAAAAAATAAAATACAGCAACTTTACGTACAAATTCATGTTTACAACCTCTATTTTCTATTTTTTTATTTAGGGCACTTTAACAGATCTTGTTTGTAAAATAGAAAATAATATTTAATGGGGAATCGAGGCACAGATGAAAAATGGTATCTGTGAATAACCCAACATGATATAGCCAGTGCTCTTAATAGAAAACCAATCGCATCACTGAGACCTCTAAACCACAGTTTAGTTAGTTAATATTCTATGTCTAAACTTTTATTTAGTACGCAGATTCCTTACATTTTAAATAGATTTTTGATTCTGAGGACGCAATTTATTACAAGTAATTTTTGGTTCTGCCGCAAGCAAGCTCAGCAGAAAATTTGAAAAAAATTTGCAAAATTTCGTTTTTCCGGATACTGGGATTATAAATCAATGAACAAAGTGTTACAACTTGCCTAACATAATTATTATTGTGTTAATAGCTTTCTAAATAAAGAACAGTCACCAATCACTCGGTGTCTTACCAGTCGAATACTTTCGGTGCTCTTCGAATATCGAGTTGTCATATTTTGACAGATACGTGAAACCACCTTGATGTGCGTCCCTGTTGCATAGACATGGGCATGTCTGCCGATATCTCACTAGCCTTAATGATCGCTGCGCCATATTTAACGCTGAAATTAAAGCAAAAGGTGAATTTAAATCTAATAGATAAATTAATAAATAAATAAATATCGTCTTATATTTTATATTTATAATCATAAACATTACACAAATTATTGTTTGTAAAATTGTTAAATCTCGTTCTCTCTCTTATTAGCTTTATAATATTTACTTTCATTTCCTCAACTTTTGTATTAATTGCCGTGAGAGTGGGATATCGTCATGTTTGAAGTTCGAAATGAATATTTCATACCGTTTTATCTTTTGTATCATCTTTATCTTAATACTAGAAAATAGTCAAGTACCTCCCAACACTTAAAAATTTACGAATTATTATTATTAGATAAATTATGTATGCTAATAACTTGCAGAAAACTAAATCCCAAGAAGCGCTCAGTATAATATTATGAGTATATTTGTCATTTTATTAGATTACACGCAATAACAAAACTCTTTTTATCAGTTATAATTCAATTAGTACCAAAAATATCGCAAATGTCAACATGCTAATATTATATAAGTATATTTAGATAGGTTGGGATCGTTGTGTGCTAATTGATAAGCAAGCGGATCAGGTATAGACAGTGTCCGAAATTTGCACTAATAAAATAATATGAAAATATATTGCCCGAAAAAACACCACCCAATGAAAAATATCAGGAGAAAAATATCCCAACAAATATGCCTGCCACAGTAACTATCAAAGTAATTCGTTATATTATAATATAAACTTCACATTTATGAAATAATGAATTCTGTTTAATAATGATTATATGTAGTTTATTAGTTTACATATCCAAAAGTGCTGTGAACCAATGCAGCATCAATCAGTCTACGATGATTGGGCTCGGTTAGTATAACATACATGGATGATGGATATATTAAACACCAAGTTTAGCATTGAAATTTTCATTTGTTGCAATTAATGAAATGTATTAAAAGTTTGATTGGCTCGCTTGAAATCTTGGCTAGAATAGACTTAATTGTTATACGAGATGGAAATTGCAGTTCAATAAACTTTCTGTATAGATGGTCACGTGATGTTTCAGAGCCAGACACTACGTGGAGCTGGCAATTGCCTAGGAGCGACGCCATAAACAAAACTGGAACCTGGAACCTGAATTCTGTTTAAGTCTATCTATACAGCATGGCTCAACGAAAATTTTTCACCTTCTTTAGAACGTTAAATTTATGTCAAATCGATTATTGATTTTTAGTGGAATCAAAATGGTTTATCCCGTAATGGAAAGTGTAGAAATAATCGATATCCTGAAAAAATGTGTTCGATACAGCAGATTCCAAAATTTGACGATAGTCAGTAAAAAATAAAGAGAGGCTGTATGAAAGCGATAAGGAGAGAAAAGTTGTGATTCCAAAATTTGACGATAGTCAGCGAAAAATAAAAAGAGGCTGTATGAAAGCGATAAGGGGAGAAAAGTTGTTATTTAAGATCGTGTAGCCATGGATGTCACGTTTACATGTTTACATTTACTAGGAAATTGTCCGAGGTGTCTGGTGTATTATACACAATAATTCAGAGAGTCCTGAAGCAAAATTAAATGCATCCTTTCAAGATACGGTTAGTGCAAGCAAGAACTGAACGATGATGATTTCGATAACCGACTCCAATTGTGAAATAGTCAATTATTAACAATAGTCCAAACATCTGTTTTTCGGATGAGTGCTCACTAAATTGGACCCTTTTTTTAACCCCAAAGTCTTGCATCTACAATTGTTTGTGAATCCTGTTCAACCACCTTTGTACAAATAAGAGAAATTGAACAAGACCATGAAACTATAATTTTTCAGCAAGACAGAGCTTCTCCTTTCGTGCGTCAATTTTTGGTTAAAAGGTACATACCTTTAAAATTCAAACTTGACTAATAAGACCCCTGGTGATATTTTTGCCGATGATATATGACACGCAGTGATATTTTTTCAGGTGATTTATTTCGTACATTTAATATAAATTTGATTTTAAATGAAATGACACCAAAGCTATTACATGTACCTACAAATGGATGTTTTTTTTCCGATTTATCTTTATAACAACTATTAATAACTTCAAAAATAAATGCGAATATTTACCTGCAGTTTGCAACACCCAATCAACTATATTAAATAAAACAATACTTATATATTTCAACGTTTCACTGGCAAAACCTAGCTGTTCGGCAAGGTTATCATAACTGAGTACTCACTATTAATTAGTATTTACTTATACCTATTATATAATAAATACATGACGCCATTATATACAAGGATTTATCATAATTATATTCTTCGCAAATTGCTATTATACAGAGTGATAAAGTGATAAATTAAGGAATAAATTCAATAAACAGGGTTGTGATTTGTGATATATGAATTTAACAACCTTCGTACACGTCGATTTTATTTTATTGTTGCGCATATTATAAAATCATTTGGAATTATATCGGGTGACTCACAAAAGCGATACAACTGTCAAATTAATTTTTTATATGAAATGCTTCAATTTTTGACTGATTTGGACTTTTTTTTAGAGCTTTATTATTCAGAAAATATAGTTTATAATATATTATAGGTGTATAAATTCCCCTTTTTTATGGCAGTGGCACACACACTAAAGGGAGATCATATTGCACTCGAGGAGCGGTGTGTGTGCGAAGATGTTGATTGACAAGGTTCTTAGATAGTTGTAGGTTGTAAAATGGAGGTTTCTCGCTTTTCTTGTTTTAAGTGTGGGAAACTTTTTTTTCTTACCATACCATACGCCATATAAGTTTTTGTTTCTTATTGAAGTGGAACTTCTTAACGCGCGCCGGGTGTAAAATTTGAAGGTCGCGAACGCTACACGACCTGGCGGAAGAAAAATGTGACATCCTTGTTAGGTTACAAGATATAAATATGAGATTTGCTCTATTACCTTGTCAAAGACATAAGCGAAACTTTTATGAAGAATAGTTTTTTTTCATTTAGGCCTTCCCTTTTTGTTAATTGAGTGTTATATTTAAAAAAAAACTACTTTCGAACGCTACAAGATGAGCGACACGACCTGGCGAAAGAAAAATATGAAAATATTGTTATTGTGATATCCTTGTTAGTTTACAAGATAAAAATATGGGATTTGCTGTATTACTTTGTCAAGACATAAGCGAAATTTTTATGAAGAATAGTTTTTTTTCATTTAGGCCTTCCCTTTTTGTTAATTGAGTGGTATATTAAAAAAAAACTACTTTTTAACCAAATCCGAGGCTAGGGCGTTTAAGTTTAAGAAGTTTCACTTCTGATATGCGCACATAGTGCACACGTTTTTTTTTTTGTTAAAGTACTATAAGTAGACTATTTTTTATACAAAAAAAAATAGAAAAAAAAGATTTAAACCCTGTTGCATTCTCTTTACTGTCTTATTGTAGATATATCTTGTTTTTTTTTAATAAATTAATGCAACAACTATTTGTGTTTATTTTTTGCATACTTAATTGACTTATTTTTATATTCTTATCAAAGCGATAGAAAATATACCCCGTTAAAATGTTATAAAAATTATGTTTATTTAGTCTATATGTATACAGGACATTCTATCAGGGAGCACGCTGGCGTTATTTTTTTATAATGATGATGATGAAAAATTTGAAATAATCTGCTGTGCAATGCACAAAAAAAATATTCCAATACATTTTTAAATTTTACGTCATTATTATATAAAAAAAAATAAAGCCACGTTTCCTGAATGCCCTGTACACCTATAATAGTAAACAGGAAGATCCGAACGAATTAATTTGTTAAATACAAATAAATATTTCCTTTAAACGATTACTTTAAATATTTCTGTACACCAATGAGGTTTTCTACTTAAATAAGTTATGTTCCGAGCTAATAAATGCCCATTTAATTCATATGACTCGGATATTCACATTAAGCAAAAAATATTTCAACCAAATAAGTCACGTATTTGTATAAAAACTGCAGCATGTTATATATAAAAAAAAAATGTTTTAACCAAATAAATCATTTATTTGTTTAAAAGCAGCGGGTAGCTATGTAAAAACAGTTATTCAAATCAAATAAATAATGCATTTGATTCAAAATTGTTGCTGCTGGTGTTAGAAAAAATTACTTCAATTAAATAACTTATGTCGTTTCTTCAAAATCCTATTCATTCCAATTAAATAATTATTTGTTTAGTCGCAGTAAAAGTTCCGATATGAAAACAAATAAATATTGACGACTTTTTAAATAAACATTTGTTTCGCATATAGGAAACAAATCTGTATTTGAATAAACTCTATTTTTATTCAAATTAAGTAATCTATTTTATAAGTGCAGTTGTACGACGAACGGGTGCGCTTTAGCCGTCTGTCGTGACTATCTGACATGCGCTGCTGGGGGCGGGATGATGCGGGCCAAATCCTGGAAGCCGTGAAAATAGTCGGACATGTCTGCGGTGTTCCAGACTATCCAGATCCAGGGTCAACTCCGGGTCACCGATGAGACGCAAAGCTGTCTTCTGAATGGAATCAAGCAGCTTTAGGGTGTTCTTAGGTGCGGCACCCCAGATGTGTGAGCAATACTCTAAGCACGATCTTAATTGCGCACAGAGCAAGAGTAGCTGCTGCGGTGTGTATAGTTTTTTGTTGCGAAATAGCGCACCAAGCTTCTGCGAGGCTGATTATGCGAAGTTAGCTTATTGGCTCTATCGCCCCAAGTTCGAACTTTCTCCAGCTCTTGATTAATTATCAGTCGATGGTAAAGGCTTTTCTGATCTAAATTGGGAGACAAGAGTACTGTCATCTGCAAAACTGTAGACAGGATTATTGGTTTCGGTCAGCAGGTCATTAATATAGATGAGGAACAGAGTTGGTGAAAGCATTGCGCCCTGAGGCACAACCGCATTTATGGTGAATGTGTCTGAGATATGTCCATCAACTGCAACGTGCAGAGATCGGTTGTTAAGGAAACTGGCAAGCCAGCTGCAGAGAGGCGCTGTCAATCCGAAGGAAGGCAGTTTGTTGAGCAATCCATCATGCCGAACTCTGTCGAATGCCTTCGAAATATCTAACGCAATCGCTCGAGATTCTCCGTAGTTCTCAATTGCCCTACTCCATATATGAGTGACATAGGCCAATATATCTCCTGTCGATCTCTGTTTGCGGAAGCCGTATTAGTTATCGCTAGTTATTCTATTAGACTCGAGGTACTTGAGTAGTTGCTGATTCACTACACGTTCCATGGCTTTAGAGATTAATGGAAGCAAGGCAATTGGACGATAGTTTGATAGTTTTCTTGCCCTTTTTTGGTACAGGATGCACTCGAGCGATTTTCCAAGCAGATGGGTAGATCCCTTTTCGGTAAGACAGAGAAAAATTTCTGGAAAAAATGGGTGTTCTTTAACACGATGGCAGGTATTTCGTTCGGTCCTGATGCTTTTTGCGTATCTAGCTGTTTGAGGATTTTACGAATATCACGGTGCCGGTGGCGGTGGTGAAATTAAACTTCTACCATGGTAGTGGAAGTAGATAAATATAATTCTAAATATAGTGTAGCAAACAACAATATCATATCACTTATTATACAAACCTCAGCAACAATACAACTGAAATAACAAGCAGTATAATAACCAACATACAGGTTTCATAAATTCAGGCGGCTTTTGAGTTTTATTAAAAATGCATTATGCCATTATATTTTTTAAAGTAGGTAGTTTGTAACTGATTGTATTTACTTCATATTGGATTACTAAGATCAACAGTGATGAGAAAAATTATTGTAGTATTAGATTTCAGATTTACTTTCTTGATTTCCACTCCAATTTATAAATCTAAAGCGAAATACTTGAAACATGAGAAACTGGACAGTGGCTATATAAGTATTTAAAATGTCTGAAATTTCTTGTAGAAAGTAACTAAATTAGAAGCACCTATTATTAATATGTACATGACGTTGATTACCTATAATTAGAAAGTTCCTGTAATTTCCAGATAAATACGACCAAAGCAAAGTCAGATTTTTAAACGTATTTCAAGGTGTACGGTTATTGGTATAAGCCAATGTTAATAATTCTATTTTATATTCATATACAAGAACACCAGTAGGTGATAAGCTGATCAACTTACCTATTTAGTAATACTGAATAAATGCTCCTGTATATGGGAAAAAACAACAACACACGCTATACTTTACTCGACAGTTAAATGCTACTAAATCTAAATTAATAATAATTTTACGGTTTTATCGTTTTAATAGCCATGATTATCATTTATTATCGCCGAAGGTTACGCGCCAATTCTCGAAATCATTGCCGTGTCTCGGGAACACACACAAGGAAGCACCAGGAAGAGCGCAAGAGCGTCGTCAACGATTGGAAAATGGAAAACCTTGGCCGACTGGCCTCTAGTTTTCCCGTGCGCTTTCCCTAACCTTACATTTCGGCAACTATTTCGTGCAAATGTTTGTTCACCAAAGCGTTTCGGTTTATTTTTAACATTAGATTACGTAGACAATAATATAGTTTCAATGCCGAGCGACGTATGATCGCCTATAGATTGGGTATGATTGTTAGTTTTGCTAATTTTAATTTCTAAATGAAATATTTATCAGCATTTTGTTAATCGTCACCTGCCAAGTAATGGTCATTGAACAGTGTCGTGCTAGATTGATTCATACACTTTAAACTCTGTTTGATATTATTGTGAACTGGTTATCTAATATTTGATGCTTCATTGTCGGATACGATAATTTTTCTGTTCAGTCTCTCTAAATAGTGAGATAATATAAGCGATCATTAATGGGTTGACCTCAGAATAATAATAAATTGATAACTGCACCAATAACGATGACATTATGTGTCCTTGATTTCTTTAAAAATGTAGGTATAATAATTAATCAAATAACCAATAAGAAATCTAAATAATTCCATATAAGTTAATTGTAAGATTAGCGTCTCAGATTGCCAAAAATAAAATTCATAAATTTACCTTATCAGCAGATCTAAGGAAACTTAAAAAAGAGTTAGTCTATATGCAGAACTCGCTAGGCATGATAGAAAATACCTGAATAAATTATATGGGGGTGAATTGAAGACAGCACAAATTAGACATTATGATGAACGCCTTGCTACTTCTCAAAATAAATCCAAGGCTATGTGGAAAATTATTAACCAACTTCAGAAAAAGTATGCTGGTGACAGTATTCTTGAGGTGGTTAGAGATGGTGTTAGGCTTCGGGATCACATCGTCGTCGATGAATTTAATGATCACTTTAATGGGTCAGGTCGTTTGAATAAGACTTGTGACGTACATTTTCTTGAATCAAATATCCCTTTACAGAGTGTTACTATGTTTTTGCCTCCTCTGCGTGGTCCGGATGTCTGCAAACTTATAGATATGCTTAAGAACTCCAACGCAAGTGGATATGATCATTTTATAATAAATAAAATGATATGATGAAATGTCCAACAATTTGTTGACAAAATGTAAGACTGAATTATCTGAAGTAGGTACTTGCTTTTCTGATGAACTTATCAATCGCATATGGTACGTTTCCTGATAGATTGAAATTAGCAACTTTAGTGCCACTATATAAGAATAAGGGAGACTCTAACGATTATACAAAATATCGACCTTATTAGTCTTCTAACTAGAATCTCTAAAATATTTGAACTTAACATGAAAGAAAAATTATCACATTTTTAAATGCTAATATTATACTCTCGCAGGTTCAACATGGATTTACAGAAAATAAAAGTACAGAAACAGCGCTCTGCTTTATTATAATACTTTCGTATCGATTTAATTTAAAAAATAAATGCACCCATAAGCCTATTGAGTTCTATTTCTCTCAGTAAAATTTCAGAAAATACTATTGGCAAAATTCATCAATATATTTAAACGGCGCGCTGTCCCAGCCGTTCATGGTTCATGGCATGTTCTCCCACCACATGTTTGACCCATAACCTTACATTTGGACTTCCGATTCGTCTTCGGTCGAGTGTGCACGTGTCGGGTATCAGCCATTTTGTTCCGGCTTCATATACATATATGTTAGTTTGGGGGCACATGGAGCTTTCAGGGGCTGTGTAGATTCCCCGAATAAGATTCGGACGTCCAGCCGGGGGTTAGAGCCCCGTGCATGTACAATATTTAAATGTGTGTGAATGTCCAGCCGGTGGTGTTCGAACCTTAAAACAAGCCGTGCATGTACAAGTCGGAGCCCCAGACTGGGAGCTCTAAAAATGGTATCTCTATCCATCAGGTGTAACTTATCTGGGATGGGTCACCCCAGCTCTAACTAAGCCGGATAGAGGTCTTTTCTGGCTGAATTTTCTCACGAAAAAGGCCAATAGGGAGTTTACTACTATTATAACCTTACATTTAATAAACAATTCAGTTCAGTTTATCGCCAAGATTTATGCAGTGAACATGACGGCGTGTTATACTACTAGTTGGTCGTTTACTGAAGCTAAATGCACGCGTAAAATTTAGTTAAATGGTTAAAATGTCTAGGTAAGTTACCACATAGATTCAAGTTATTTTCCTACTTTATTCATTACCCTATTGGGTTTTTATGTGCATGTGGGACATATTTGTCCCAATAGTATTTTTTGTCGGTTCGCATATGTCCCATGCGTACTGAATGAAAACGTTTGGTTTCAGGAAACGCAAACTAAACGATGCAGATTTAGAGTGATTGATGAGTATGTTAATTCTTCTGCGTCAGACGATAGCGACTCCGATTTGGAAGTCCAAAAAACCGACTGGATAGCTTTCCTTGCTAAGGAATTATTAGATCAGTCAATTAAGTCGCACAAAATGAGAGTGGAGGATTAGAAGAATCTGAAAATGTAGATGATGGGAATCCAAATGATATCCGAACCAGTGATAATTCCGCGAATAAAAATGGCAGTGCAAAACATTTTGTGCAATGGAAAAACATTAATTCTCGGGCCATTGTTGTTTCTCATTTAGTCTAATGATCTAATCGATTAAAATAACAATTTTTCCAGTAATGTTCAGGCAATTTATTATGTTGACAATTCAGATATTTTAATTTTCAGTGAGTCAAAATATTACCTTATTCTTGATGCCGAAGCTGTCTATTAGCGAGTTGTGTTCTGGTCCGAAAAAAGATTCCTAAATATTAATAGAAAGAAAAAGGTAATCCGGGGAAATAATGACGATGCTATAATTCTTTTTCGAGGCTCTCAGAAAGAAGTTAAAACCAGTGAAAATACAAACATGTTGGAGATATTTGTGGCTCATAGAACTAGATGGGAACCTCATGTTAATGATTTGTGCGCATAATTACGTAATGCCTATTATGGTCTTAATTTTCTTTCCTGTAACTGTAGAATTCGAACTCTTTTATCTCCTTATTATGCTAGTTTTCATAGCCATTTAAGATATGGTAATTTGAATTGGGGGTTAAGAAGTGGCTACGCTGAGAGAGTTTTATTGATCCAAAAATATGCAATTCGAATAATGAATCGTCTAAAGTTTGCAGAGTAATGTCATGATTCATTTAAGAGACTCAAAGTTCTTACATTAGTGATAACGGTGCTAGAAATTTATTGGCCTCTGATCACCATAGAACCGCGAGTTATCAGAGGAGCTTCTACTCTCAGGCACACACACTATGGCGCTCGACGAGCGGTGTGTGTGCGAAGATGTTGATTGACACGGTTCTTGAATAATTGTAGGTTATAATTAGTGGGAAGCGGATGTCCTGGAAGTGAGTTCCACAGTGAAGCAGCGCGCCAGACAAAGGAGTTCTTGTAAAGCGATGTTCTAGGTGTTTCCAGTTGTACGAGGCACTGGTGCGCTATTGGAGCTAGTTGTGACTATGAGGAGGCCAAATCCTGGGAACATCTGCCGTGAAAGTATCTGTAAAACAGGGACATCTCGGTCACATGTCTGCGGTGTTCTAAACTATCCAGATTCCCGGTCAACTCCAGGTCGCCGATGAGACACACAGCTCTCTTTTGAATGGAAGCTTTGGTACTGCAGATATGTGCGCAATATTCTAAGCACGGTCTTATTTGCGCTTTGTAGAGCAAGAACAACTGCTACGGTGTAAACAGTTTTTTGTTGCGAAATAGCACACCAAGCTTCTGGGAGGCTGATTTTGCAATATTAGCAACGTGGTAATGCCAGGACATATTGCTGTTGACCGAGACACCCAGTAGTCCAACTGTCGAGGTCGAGGATGAAGGAATGGTCGATCCTGCTATAATGATGTCAGGGCCCGCTGTGGTAAACGTGGCTGCTCGGGTTAGCTGCATTGAACTGAGCCAAATTCCTGTCGCCCCAGGTTTGAACTTTCTCCAGGTCTTGACTAATTGCTGTAATATGGTCCTGTCTGCGGTGATAAGCCTCAGTCGCTGGCAAAGGTCTTTCTGATCTAAATTGGGAGACAAGGGTACTGTCATCTGCAAAAATGTAAAGAGGATTATTCGTTTCGGTCAGCAGGTGATTAATATAAATGAGGAACAGAGTTGGTGAAAGTATTGCGCCTTAAGCACGTCCGCGTTAATGGTGAATGTGTCTTAGATGTATCCATCAACTGCAACGTGCAGAGATCGGTTCTGCAGCCAGTTGCAGAGAGAGGCTGGCAGTCAAGGACGGCAGTTTGTTGAGCAATCCGTCACTTAAGCGTCAGTTAATATCTTGGCTAGTTTTAGTTAGGTAAGTATAAAAGGTATCTTTCTGACTACTCTCATCAATTACTGTGTCACTTTTAATTGAGGAAATATGTTATTTAAATAAATAAAAATATGTAAATTTCCAATGGTGGTGGAGAGGGACGGTCCTGCATTCTCTTCACTGCTTCCGCTCATGAATCTATAATAGGGCGAATAAGGTTCACGGCCACTTAACCTAACTATTTTTAATCGGTAATTAAAATATTGCTTATGTAAGTTTACCAGTTATCATGACTATTGGTAGTTTATAGTTTTTTCTTCCAATTCAAGGGATCGAAAATGAATCCGAAAATATAAAAAAATGTGAAAATTGTATTTTTCACTGGTTCTCGGCATCCTTCGAGTTGTTTCCGGCCACAGTTCTTTAACAGAAATATGAAAAGAAAAGACAAAAATTGTAAAAAAAATAAATGGAATATAATAAAGCTTAAACAAAAACATTTTAAGGATATTTTGGTTTAAAGTAGTTAAAAAACTGTAATATAGTAGTTCAAAAAATGTATGAAATGAAAATATTTAAAAAAACTAAAATTAATTATTCATAAATATTTCAGAATTAATTGCAATAATAGCAAAGACAATTATACTACGAATAGACATTCCATCAGGCGGTTTCATAAAGTCGCCGCAGCAATCGCTCGAATCTGTGTGAATCGTAATATTTTCGAGGCATGCGGCGAGTTAGCAGCAATATTTGACGCAGCGTTGCCAATGCGGCACGTGAATTCCAACTTGATTGGAAATGCATAATATCTTAGGACTGTTGGAAATTTGGGCGCAAGACAAAAATAACAAAATGGGTAACTACTATCGACCTGTGAAGGTACCGATCCATGATAATTACTCAATTTCAAATGTAACCGCACTGTTTAGACCTATAATCAAAACAACTACATTTTAAACTGTTTTAAACTTCCTATGTATTTGGGGAAACTCATAACAGTCATTGAAAAAAATACATTTTTTTATAGATAAACTAAACTGAACAAAAATTATGCTGCACGCAAAGGTGCATAACTATCAATATCTAAAATGCGAAATAAACTGAAAATAAATACAGGAACAATTAAATATTTAAACTCGTATTACCTTAGGTAGATGTATTTATGATGGTCACCAAAAAATTAGGTAATTCGGGGTCGTCTTGAAAAATATAAGTGTGGATTAAGAACTATTTTTTCGGGTATTTTAAAATATATCACTTACATGTTGAATTATATGGTGACATTATTCTATTTTTTTAAATATCTATATTTCATATCCTTCGGTAAAAATAAAAAATCAATTTCAATGACAAGATTCTTGGAAAGTGAATTAAGAAAAATCATTGCGAATTATAAAGAATAGATCCAAAATACAGTTCTTCTAGAGGAAAAAAATTGCAACATGTTTTAATTAGATTCGGTCATAGAAAGTAAGACCAAGCGACGATAAGGGCTATCCAGAAGAAATGCTGCTTTAAATTTTCTTGTTCGTACTTAAATACATACAATACATTTTTTAATAAGGAAACTAAACATTGCATTTGAAATATCTTTTTGTACATAAATATGTCGAAATTTTTCATTGAGAAAGATTTTATGTGTTTGTCATAATATTATTAAGGTATGTCTAACACTCAATTCTTTCTCATATTTAATTCATTAGATAATAACAAAGACAATTATTCGTAGTATAATTGTCTTTGATATAAACCTAGAATGTCTCAGTTTGTTTGGGATGACCGTACATATTGAGTTTTAATAAATAAATCAATCTGATAATGTATATCACATTTAAATAAATACATAAAATTATAAAACATTCTACAGCTAAATTTTCAAATATGAGCAACTTTCAAAGAACGTCACGTCCTGCTATAAGCATTAATAAGCAAGATGTTTGACAGCCATGTCATTTCGTATTGCTTATCATAAATATGAAGATGATTACACCCCTACCTATCTCACCTGTTTTGAGGTACATCCAAAAGACTTAAAAGCTAAAATAATCTACAGTATGTTTCAAAAACAATATTAAAAACAATGCAGCATTACCTGTTAAAAAATCAGACTTAAGAGGGAGGATCACCCGGTCAAATGCGATAAACGGAGAATCGAATTACAATCAAGCCGCTCAACAAAAAAATATTAAAATTTGGGACTACATTTTTATCTATTAATCTTTGGTGCATAGATATTCTTATTTCTGAAAAATTTCAGGAAAGATTAATATTATTAATTAATGTATTCCCAAATGCTCATAATATTTTTTTATTGAGCGGTGTAGTTGTAAGTCGATTGCCCGTTTATCGAATTTGATCGGGTGGTCTCCCTTTTAAATTCACATGCTTTCTAGGGGCATGCCCTCGTGCCTTATTTACTTTTTCGAATCCTATGTCAAATTTAATATACTTTGCAACTAGTAAAGTAGAATTCTAAGAGATAAAGCATGCACACATTATAGTGTAACAAGAAAGTGAATAAGCAATTACAAAAAAAAATGCATTTGATATTCCATGTCAAAATAAATATAAGATGTAAATAATGCAGAAACTGGGTAAGTATATTATGACCTTGTCTACATCATTTTTCTTCAATTTCAATTTTAAAAAATTCCAAATGTTGCCCGCGTTCTGACTAACATTGCAAAATGGCGAAAAAAACTACAGTTGAAACTTTTTTTCAGAAGGTCCTCTAATATTTACACTAGAATCTAAAAATTTAAAACATGATCGGTTTTCAATATTAGGTTGGCATGTATACGGAGTGATCACGTGAAAGCAGATCCCTATTCATCTTAATTAAAAGACAGGCCTTGATTGACAGGGTGAGTTTTAAATGGCCAAACCGATGACGATTTTTGTGCTGGAGTATTGAGCAAATAAGGAAAATAGTTTTGATCCATAATAAGTTATCTATTTAAGATGACTGAGCCATGATACTATAACAAAAGAGTAGGAATATTTATAAAGAGGGAACAGCCGGCGTTTGTTGTTTGATGTTGGCAAAGTACTTTTAATTATCTCGTCCCTTGAAAAGGGACGTGAAAAGTGAAATCCCTATTGGGCTAAAATTACGATGATTGAGCCAAATCTTTTTTTTTTTATCTTAGTTGGATAGTTTTTTTTTTAATTTCTGAAGAAAACAACGACATATTTTATATGGTTATCTCAAAAATACTAGAACTTCAAGGTTTGAAATAGCTTAGGTCCTGATATTCATTTTATGTGATAGGAAATCCTGGCGGTTTTTTTGTCATTTTTTAAATGTAACCTTTAAGATAACTCAGAATAAAGCCTGTGGGTGGATGTCAAAATATAACTAGACACCTTCTATGTAGTGTCGTGTGCATTAACAAAAATTCATAAATACGCTGTAGAATGTAATAGAACAGGTATGTTATTTTAATAGCTTTTTGCAAGTGTGTTATTGTAAACGACAATATTTAATTATTAGCAAAAATAAATCAATCACATATTTTTAACACTGATATAATTCATTAAAGTTAACAAGCGAGGAAAAAAAATATGATATTACTATAACATTTTAATATTTAGTCGTAGCTCCATTTCTGACCAAACTTCGTTGATTCTGATATAAATTTCTAAAAAGGTAAAGGTCAAGATCTTGGCTTAAATCATGCCATATATTCCAGTTTCCAAATCATCCTTGCCGTCTGGATGAAAATTTAATTTATGTATTTTTTTCACAACCAGGCTCCAAACATTTTATAAAACATTGATATCCGGAAATTGTTCAATCCATTCAATCCAATATAGAATTTCAATATAGTTATTTATTTGCAAACCATGTAGTAAGAATACCAGCATTATGTGTAGGACAATAATTGTCTCGCGGATATATAAAATTATTTTGGGGAAATGTTCCATTACGCTGGGTAGCATAACATTTTCTAAAATATTACGATATACTCTAACACTAAGTCTTTCATTAATACTGCACCACATCCCAAGTTCTTCAATGCTAAGCCATGGCCATGAATTAATAGAAAAATGTCCAGGTCTATTATAAATAAATATACCTACTCTAAATTATCCATTACAGATTGACTGAAAAACCTTTTCATCCCTAAAGACTGACTTAGATATTCCAATTCTCTCTCAGCAAATTATTTTGCGCAAAAATAACTGTTCTTTGTTTGTGATCAATCAGCTTAATTTTAAGGGAACATTTTTCTATCCTGCAATAAGCGGTACTTCGAGGTGCAGGAAAATTAGTCGTTTCAACAATCTTTTTGCTGTACTAAATGGATGTTCTTGCAATTAGCGTATTGTTCTGTTCATTAGAGGTGATTCTTGGTCTTCCAGTAGGTTTAAGTTTTTGAAAACGTCTAGCAGTTTCCTATTGTTAGGTAAACAATTACCACATGACAGGTCATCCATCAGCACAGTTTACAGACAAAATTTTTTGTCCAAACGGATTAATGCATACGACTAATATACATGGCCACGTATAAAAATATATACAAAACATTTTAAAAAATCGACAAGATTATTAATTCAGTATAAAATTAAGGCCCATATACATAGTTACTTAAGTTATTGGTTTTTTAGATTTTTCACTTTTTGGTTTTTGCTATACGAATTTTTGATAGTCCCATGCCACTTACAAAATTTAAATAAATTTGTGGTTACCAAATGTTCAATAAGGAAGACTTTGTGCTCGTAGCATTTATCATTTTTGTTGCCTAACCAGCGAGCGTTGCGACTCAAAAGCTTATTTTTTAGTTTCAACCCTACGAATTCCCGATCTTTAAGGATATCAAAATATTTCCTAAAGAGTAGGTAGGAACGCTGGACTACTTGAGCAGTTTCTTCTGAAGGGACAATTAAAGATAAGCCACTTTTCCCACCATAATTTTTTTGCAAAATAAATATTTGCTTGGGATCGTTCAAACTAATTTCAGTTACATTATTATGTGCTAAAATTTTACAGTCCGTGCATTGGAATTTATCCCTAGCTTTTTTAAGGAGATATCCCGCATAATAATTCACGGCACACTCTTCTAATGAACTGATTCCTAATATAGATTGCACTTTTTCTTCAGGAGTTTTTTTCTCGCCTTTTTCAATGCATTCTTCATTCTCCACTTCAGAAGTGTTTTTATTATCAGTAAAATCTGTTGTTTCAACTATTTTAGACTTTAGCAATTCGGACAGTATTATTTGCTGATCGTTATCATGTTCACAGTTCGATGCTTTTGATGGTTTAATAAGTCCAGTAATTGTTTGGATTCTAAACGACATACGAAAAACTCTTGCCGAAGGGTTCAAATTCCATCCTCCATGCTGTCTGATTTTTGAGAAAAAATTTTCCAAGAAGTCTTGGTTTAATCTTTTAGTGAGGATGAAGCAACTAACTTTTTTTTCTTCCTCGAATAAATCAAGAATCCCGTTAATAGTTTGTACCATTCCGTCGAAGCATGGTGGTCTAGATTCTCGTCCAGCTATTTTAGTTATAGAGTTAAATATATTTTTACCTTTATGGAGAATTTCTAAAACCTGAAGATTTTTATCACTGAGTCCACAACGAAATGGATTTTTGTCATACAAACGCTCACTGTTCAAAGCATCGAAAAGGTTATTCATTGTTAAAATGAAATCAGCAGTGTTAAGTCCTTCTGTCTTGTCGATTTGTCTATTTTGTGCACAAGATCGAATAGCCGCTGCCATTGCTCGTGAGAAGATTTGTAGAGCAAGTTTGCAGGACATTTTCTCAAAAGAGTTCGGATTTAGGTGCTTATCACTTAATTTTGGAAGTGCTCTTGCAGATGAAGATGCCTTATCGATTTCATACGTTTGCTTGATAATATTGAAGTTAAAAATTCGTTCTTCAAATTTAAATAGTCCAGTCATTAAATTATTTCGAACACTCTTAAATAAGTGGGGCACATCAAATATACCAAAAATTTTTGTATTCTTGAAGTAAAAGAAAGGACTGTTTTTTGTAATTCCTAGAAGCTTTAGTGCACCTCTATTATTGCTACCCTGATCACATACCATGACTCTAGGATCAAAACCTATTTCCTTAATATTTTCTAAATTATATAAAATCAATTGTTTTAAATTTTCTTGACATATAGGACCTTGAGAAAAAAAATATGAAATGGGAAGTTTCCAGTTTTTATAAAGACCCCGTAATGAAAAAACCACAGCATGTGTCGCTTTTCTTTTCGTTCGGCCTAAAGGACCCAAGTCTTCAAATCCCTCAATTAAATCTAATTTTCTGTTGTATTCTAAAAATGATTTTATACTAATTTCATCAAATGCCATTACACTTTTTTTTTCGTTTTGAGTCATTGTCTTACATTTCAATTTTAAAATATTTTTTATACCCTCATCGAACCCAGTTTTAAATAAATTTCGGCTTACCCATCTTCTAATACTCGATACTGAAGGCAATATTATTCCTTGCCTTCACAAAAAATAATACGTAGATGGAGATTTGTAATATAATGATATACAGAATTCCCTTTCTTTTAAGTTCCAGTGCTTTTTTGATTTGCCTCTTATCTGCATTAATACAAGAGTTTTAGCCGCATTTGATAGGCAAGATAAGAGTGGTAATATGTGTAAAATCCCTATATTTTGTTGTATTTTTTGTTTTAATGCGCTTGTCCGCTTTTTATAATACTTTAATTTTGATGCTTGCAAGCGTATTCGCTGCTTCAATTTAATTTTGCGATGTGTAATTGCTCTATCAGGAAGCTGCAATATACCGTCTACCAGTTTAGATTCTTTATTTTTTAAAACTTCATCAAACTTCATTTTCTTTATGGGCGTAGACATTGAGTCAAGTGTTGCACAAAGGAGATGATGATTCCTTTCAGAGTATGTCTTAACTGGTGTTTGAACTTTAACACATTCACTATTGTCAAAATATCTTTCTGGAACTGCATCACTTTTTAGTCGATGCCGTTTTAGTGTCCGAAAATTGTCTTCCCTAAAGTGCTTCTCACAGATCAATTTATTTTTTAAATCGCTAGGATTTAATCCTGTTAAGCTCAAATTTCCTAAAAACAAATGTTCGAAAATTAAAACATTCTTGCTTTTTGATTGCCGCTTCTTCTGACGTGTACAGGGTGTTTCAAATTAGATGCTCATCTTTGCGATTTCACGGTAAGGGATAAAGGGATACTATTAATTCGTTGAAGTTTTGTATCTTAAAGCATAGGAAGATATAGAGAAATTTAAAAAATCCCGAGTCGTTCGGATGAAATCCGAGAAAAAAACGAAATTAAACCTTTTCATTTTTATTTTTTTTTTGGCTTTATTAGAGAGATAAATAATAGAGATATAAATAAATAAGAAAATAAATAAATAAAATAAATAATAATTCATTGCAGTTTTTTCCTTTACATGATGGCGTTGTCAGAATTTCAATCCATTCATTTCGTCTTTCGGACCTCATCATTAACTTTCTTAATTCAAATCCTGACGACACCTTATTTCTTTTTCTATTTTTTAGAAGCTTCTTTCGTTTTGATTGCAATGATACATAACGCAATACATGTATTCAATATTAACAATACTAATAATCAGTAGAAGAAAGGAAAACATAATTAAGTTGGTCATTACTTGCTGTTTATTACTTCGTAGATATTAATATAAAAAAGGTTATAATAAAGAAAAAAAATTCCCTTTTTCCAATTCACAAAAACGTGATACGTTTCAAAAATAATCAGTGTGACGATTTGAATTACGGAAGTTGATGATTGAATGTCGGATTGCAATTCTGGCAACGCCACCTTGCAGAGGGACAAAATTACAATGAAGAGGTATTTTTAATATTTCATCATCTCTCTATACAGTTAAGAAAAATAGAAACAGAAACATTTAATTTCGATTTTTTCGGATTTCATCGGAACGACCCGGACTTTTCTCCACGACATCTTACTAAGCTTTAAAATGCGTAACTTTGCCCAATTTAAAGCCCCCTTCTATCTCTTGTCGTGTACGAAATTTCAACAATGATCATCTCATTTGAAACACCCTGTACAGGGTGGGTCGAATTCGTGTCTATGTATGGGGAACTCGAAAACCGTAAGAGATACAGTGTCGGTCAAATTAAGGCAAAATTGCGCATTTAGATGCCTAACAATATGCCGTTTAGAAAGTTTTAAAATTCCGAGTATTTACGGAGATATCCGGAAAAACCGAAATTTTGAAAAATCGTTTTATTTTTTTCCTGGGCTTATTTAAATCGGATTTCAATTCTAATTGCACTTTTGCATTGCCACTTTTTTGCTCTATCCAATGATTTTATCCAGTTTGAAATCCGACGTTTCGTCTTCAAGGGATCATCATCAACTTTCTTTTTTTAAATACGAACTTTAATTTTTTTTATCGTTTTTCAGATGGTATTGGCGTTATTAATATGAGTATGTGTTTTTATTTTTTTTAATTTTATTTAATTTTTATTTTTTTTTATTATTTTTATTTTATATATTTTGCTTTGGCGTGATTTTATATAATTTGATTTAATATTCTCGTAAGAAATAATTTTACTATTTTTTATTTTTAATACTTAATACAAAAAACAAAATAAAATGTTTTTATAGAATATAAATATTTCAAAAGTACCTACCTTAAAAAGTTTAAAATTACGCCAGAGCAAAATATATAATTAAAAAAATTATAAAAATGAAAAAAAAAAAATAATAAAAGATAAATAAAAACACATAATCATATTAATAAAGCCAATAGCATCTGAAAACGATAAAAAAAATTAAAGTTCGTATTTAAAAAAAGAAAGTTAATGATGATCCCTTGAAGACGAAACGTTGGATTTCAAACTGGATACCATCATTGGATAGAGCGGAAAAAGTGACAACGCAAAAGTGCAATTCAATTTGAAATCAGTTTTTAAATAAGCCCAGGAAAAAATAAAACAATTTTTCATAATTTCGGAATTTTAAAACTTTCTAAACGGCATATTGTTAGGCACCTAAATGCGCAATTTTGCCTTAATTTGACCAACACTGTATCTCTTACGGTTTTCGAGTTCCCCGTACATAGACACGAATTCGAGCCACCCCGTACAAGTCAGAAAGAACAAGCAGCCGGAGAATTCAGTTAATACAGATTCAAAAATTACAATACAATAATGAACTTTTTGAAAATAACCTTCAACATGCTTCAGGTCACTTTGCGCGCTGTTCGAACAACCATCTCACATTTTACTTTTATAATTACCTCGCAAAAAATGTATAATTAAAAAATGTTATAATGTTTTACTATGTTTCATAAATGAATAAAGGATTTTAAGAAATTCATGATCACATTTTGTGTGCAAAAAAGTAGTTTAGCATTAATTAACCGGCTTACTCAAGTGGAGGGAGGTAATTACCTCCCTTTCTAGAGACCCCATATATGATAGAAAACAACAACTCAAGATAAGCAACGAAAAAATATGAACTACCTAATATGCCTCTCCGCATCCAGACGTATGGGCTGGATATACCGATGCACTGATAATATAACGCTTTTAAACTAGATACACTAACATCTACCATTGTGGTACTTTGTGGTAAACTTTTAAACTTACCGGAATTTACTATCCAAAGGTTACATAATTCCTCATTTTTGTAAGGAAATTTAAACATCTTAATTTTGTCTTGCCTTCTTGTCGCACGGCAATCAAAATATTGACAAACATTTCCTGACATTTTACTATATTTAAATAGATATTATTAATTTATGAAAAAATAGTTTTCAAACGTCAAAAGGTCCAGGGATCAATCAGGTGATTGTGATTACAGATTTATCGACGCCGAACCGTACAATGGCAAAGACAATTTAGTATAATTGTCTTTGACAATGGCTGCATACTCAAGCAATGTCGATGCGACAAGATTACGTACGCGACGGCACGCTGCGTTTTGTTGTCGAGCCGGGAACACGAGGACACGCTGGCAAGGGCACGCTGGCAACACCGCTCATCGGTCTAGTCGAGTCGCTTGGAAATCCTCGATGGATCCCAACTCGCTTGCAGTTGGGATCCTTTTCGGGGGCGTTTTATTTTACATTAGATGAATTGTCTATTCGTAGTATAATTGTCTTTGATAATAGTCACATCTATTATCCTTCTCGGCGACGACGTCTGCATAAGGTATTCTCACAAATTGTGTATATATCATGTGGTACCATTGTGGGCAGTGATCACATCCAATATTATTGTCATCGTCTTTTTGTGTATCACTTGTTAAGTGGCCACTACGGGCAGAACAATTAATTTTTATTATTTGATTTGCCACTAATTGCTTCCAATAATCTCCAAAGTCATGGAACGTGTAGTCAATCAGCAACTACCCAAGTACCTCGAGAACAGCATAATAATCAGCGATAATCAATACGGCTTTCGCAAAGAAAGATCGACAGGAGTTATACTGGCCTATGTCACTCATGTATGGAGTGGGGCAATTGAGAACTACGGAGAGTCTCGAGCGATTGCGTTGGATATTTCGAAGGCATTTGACAGAGTTTGGCATAACGGAATGCTCAACAAACTGCCGCCCTTCGGACTGCTAACCTCTCCCTGCAGCTGGCTTGCCAGTTTTTTTAAGAACCGATCTCTGCACATTGCAGTTGATGGACGCATCTCAGACACATTCACCATTAACGCGGGCGTACCTTAGAGCGCAATACTTTCACCAACTCTGTTTCTCATCTATTCTCATATTAATGACCTACTGGCCGAAACGAATAATCCTGTTTACAGTTTTGCAGATGGCAGTACCCTTTTCTCCCACTTCAGATCAGTAAAACCTTTACCAGCGACTGAGACTTATCACCGCAGACAGGAGCAGATTACAGCAATTAATCAAGACATGGAGAAAGTTCAAACTTGGAGAGACAGAAATTTGCTCCAGTTCAATGCAACAAAGACCCTAAAGCTGCTGGATTCCATTCAGAAGAGAGCTGTGCGCCTAGTCGGCGCCCCGGATTTGACCCGAAATCTAGATAGTCTGGAAAACCGCAGACATGTGGCCGAAATGTCCCTGTTTTACAGATACTTCCAGGACAGATGTTCCCAGGATTTGGCCCGCCTCTTCCCGCCCCCTGGCAGCGCCTATCAGACAGTCACGACAGACGGCAAGAGCGCACCAATTCGTCGTACAACTGGAAACACCTAGAACATCGCTTTACAGGAACTCCTTTGTCTGCCACACTGCATCACTGTGGAACTCACTCCCAGGACATCTGTTTCCCCCTAATTACTACCTACAACTATTCAAGAACCATGTAAATCAACATCTTCGTACACGCCGCTCGTCGAGCGCCATAGGATCACCATTTAGTGTGTATATGTGCCATAAAAAAGAGCTCTTCGGTCAGTGTTACCTGCAAAGCGAGTAAAACACCCCACGTTAACGGAATGTTAGTAATTGGTTTAGGAAATTTAAGAAATTAAGGAATTGATATAACTAACTTTGATACAGTAATATGCTGAAAATTACTAAGATTAAAAAGTAGTTAAATGAAATGTGTGAAGTACGAAGGGTGATATTTGTATTGAGTATATATAAAAGGAAATAGGTTCGAGGTCTTTCACTTACTTGTCAGTGGAAACCAGCAGCATATCGACGAAAACAACATGAATTTACATTGGACACACTCAAATTTTACAACAATACATTTTTGGAAAATCGGTTTTGCATAGAACATATTGCTGAGTCGTAGACCAGCTATGGATCTAAAAAATATTGTATTGATATACAATGAAATGTTTGCCTACCTTCTTCTTAAGGAATGGAGGAAACCAAGCTACCTAGTCCTAGTACAAGAGATGCGACGATTAGTCATAATAGTTAGTAAGTCTTCAGAGATCGGTGGTCTTCATTCGAAGTACTGACCTAACTAATGCATGCAAGTACTATTTAACTATACCCATCATCATTTGTTACAGTCACCATTTAGTCAGGAACCATACGAGACATTATTTCAGACGAAGGCGGCGCGGCGACGGCGACGGCGACGGCGACATTGATTGGTGATTATTAAATCAAATCAACTATGCATATTTTAGTGAAAATAAATAAATCAGGTTCTTTCAGTTATCATCGATTAGAAAGAAAAGGAGGGGGGGGGGGGGGGAGGAAATACCAGTAACCTTAGATGTTTACAGGAGTGGAAGTTTCATTCAGTTCCATTCAAGTTAATCAATTTTGGCATTATGGCATTATGTGAAATAATTTTGTAATTAAATACCGCAATACAAAACCAAAAGCTGGCTCTGTTATTTGCACCCACTAGACTAAATTAAACTAGGCACTAGGCTATAGTCTAGGGGAGCCCAGCCAGTAGGGGGCGGACGCTCGATATCCTAAAATATCACAATGTCCAAATTTCTCGCCTTGTTAAGGTTATAATATTTTGATTTCACTACATAACTTTTGTTATGTCGATGTGGTAAGCAATTGATGCAAAAAATATCGGTATATCCTTTCAATTCATTCAAATCACGCACCGCAAAGGAAGCTGACAGTGACACAGAGAGCGGCGCTGCACGCGCCCATTTTACTTTTATAAAAAAAAATAATTATTTACCAACAAAAAAATTTATTGAGTCTGCTAGTACTCGAGACACTGATGTGTAAACATAACCTATATTGACATCATCGACATGAAAATCTAATGCCACCCTAGGCCGCGTGAGGCCTGAATATAGGCAACCAATTATTTGTAATTCGTTGCCTATATTCTGGCGTTATACGAACACGTTTTACACTAACGGCTACAGACACGGCTACAACACATTCCCGTCACAGATACCGCCTGACGTGCGTTGTTTAATATTTACATTTGTAACGTTTGCATTAGAATGTCTAATGTTACACTTCACGCATAGCTCTCCGCTCGCTTTGTTCGCTACAGGAGCGCAACGAAGAAAAACTAACCAAAACTAACCCAAGGCATGCCCAAATTCCAGATTTTTTTTTACAAATATAACCTCAAGAAAATAAAAAATTACCATGAGGCCGCCGAACCAGAGGTCTAGCATCTTAACTGATGAACCACCAGAGCACTTGTAAGCAAATAGGAACGCAATCTAACGGAAACACCCGATGCCTTCCGTTGGGGATGTATTTTGCAAGATGTCTTTATCGGCTAATTGTTTTACAAGGAAGCGCAGAAGTATACTACTCATGGTTATTATGTGGCATCCAAGTTTCACACTTCTGTCAATTTTCCCGAGATTTAGGTACCCTCATACCGCCGCGTAAGATGTTTACACATCAAAAAAACGCCGCATGCCGCTAGCCCCTACATAACCCCCGCAAAAGAGAGCTAAGCCGTCGGGACTCGAGGAATAATTTTACGCTGTTGCCAAATTTATACAGATAGAATATTTTTATTTTTAAATTTTATTAGATGTAGCATTGTGTTTAAGAAATAAAAAATGGATGTAGTACACAAAATATCCCCCCTTATTTTGTGATGTCGTATGCAGTCATGAAAACGATATCACAAAACAAGTCTTTTCATAAATCTTCGAAAAAAACTCCAAGGAAGCAACAGCGACAACAACGTAAGAAAACACTAAACGTAGGGAATAACCATATGAGAATTTAAGTCAACAAAAGGTGACAGAGCTAACAATTTTAGCCATTGAATCGAAACTGGCCCAAATATTAGACTTTTGTCACATACATGAATTTGTTTCAATGATATGTCGAAAAATAAACTAGTAAAAATTTTTTTCAATAAATTTGTTTTCATTTTTATTAAGAGACGACTTGTGTTAGTGCAGTAAAAGTAAACTATCAAAAAACATTAACATGAGTGGGGCGCCGAGAAACGACTAGCCTAGGGCGCCTTGGACCCTTAATCCGGCCCTGGTTATTTGAGATTTTCCTATAGTTTACTGGCCTTTATTATTTTATTTTGTAAAATTAAACTATGCCTCTGTTTAGTAGTGACATTCTTACCACATATACCCGAGGAAAAAACGTCATTCCTGACACTTGAAAACATAGAATAAAAATTTTGAACAACTGTATATGAAACTTGTTGTCCAAAATTCGTACTTAATATTTTCTGGCCAATTACTGTTTACCCTTAAAGATTAGATTGTGATGAATTTACACCTTTGACTTGAATATGTAAAAAATGTCCATTGATGTGACAAATTTTACATGTCAAAAACAGTTTTGAGAAACTAAAAAATAATAAAAAGTTTCCTTTTCTAAATACATCGATTTTCCATCGCTGATAAATATATCATAATCAGGGATCGCGCTAATAACTTTTTGACTTTAAACTTATCTACAGACAGAAGAATAAAGTTAAAAATATATTAACAAATATATAATTCTGTTTTATCTTCCATTGTACCGTTGGCTGAGAATAGTCAACGATTGTACTTTTCTCCCAATGTTACCAGAATAAAACCGTTGACTGATAATAGAACAAAAACAAACAAACTGATGTTTGAAGGCTATTTACGGCAAATAATAAAAATATTTTTATGATTTTTAAAGTTCATATTGCCTTATTTATATGGAGATGCTGACTGTTGATGCTGAGGTTATCCTCCGATCAACATTTGCCAGGTCTGATCGTTGCACATTAATTATATTGATATTAGATAGCTTAAACCTTGGCTTAAACATAATATGTTGATATTTAAGCCTTATTACTAGTGTAGTAACTGAAATAGTTGTTTTTGAAACAATTGCAGTATTTATTGGGAATCCATAAATTTATGGCGAATTAAACTTACTTTTTTGATTGACGCACTTTGTATATTTTTTAATTTGTAATTTAAAGTTTTTCTTTTTCCTTTTGATCACTCTGTGTAATCAATGAAATATTATTACAAAAGCAAAACAAGGCAATTATTTATCCGTCAATACTCTGAATTAATGTATGCTGTTATCGCCCCTTTTTTAGAATTATTATCTCTTTTATACATTTTATAAAACGAAAATCTTTTAACGGTACTAAACTGCTGTATTTTTCATCACAGTCAATATTATCACTTACCTATGTCAGTCGAAAAAATAAGCTTCAAGATAAGACTGTTACTTACAAAACAAGATTCTTGCTTACAAGACTCACGCCAAGATAAGACACATGCACTTTACCAATGAATAGTTATGCAAGACGAGACTTCGTGTCTCGTGTCGTGAAGCACTAATGGTAAACACGCGTCTGGATTTGGAAATAAATAGTGGACAATAATGCTGAACAGGGGATAAAACGGGATAGTTTTTTGTCGTTGGAAATTCAAAGACTCGGCCTTCACATGTCAAGCTCATGGCTTATTCATGTTGGCTATAATACTAAATAGGTATAGGATATTACGAAAATAAGAATGGATGTTAACAACTTGATACATATGATAAGATTGATAAGTAAATACAAACAGTAGGGGATTTAAAGGAGCGATGGACGGATTTAAAAAAGGGAAGCTGATTAAATTCTGAAGATCATTATTATGGTCAATATTTGAAAGAAAATTCTTACAAATAACGGCAATTGATCTAAAGAAAAATTTGCAAGGGGAGCAATTAGGTTGAATCTAGAGTTAATCATCGCTGCATATTTAGTTTTCTTACATAGGTGCCAAATTTATATAAAAAAATCAGAGTCAAAACATAACTGGTGTATAAATAATTTAAAATATAGTTCTGGTAATATGCCCGTATTTAACATCTCAGCACGGGGTCAAATTCAATAAAACTATCGTACAAGCGTTGACTGCAGCCAACGATAAAACGTATATTAAATGAAATAATTTGAAACGCGAGCAGTAGGCTATCAGTATTGGCCCATTGTGCGTCCACTCACATACCAATTTAGTTCTCTAGCGACTGCATACGACAGTGATCCGAGGAAGCTCGGCTCGATATTTCTTATGTCCTCCAGGTTCAGCACGCAGCTGCACGGAAGTTCATCTCTCTTATCTTTGCCAGAGCTGGGTAGCCGGCTATCTGCATTCCGGATTTTCTACGATCCGCAGCAGATCCAAATGCCTGTTCAAACGACTGTGCCCTGTGAGGAGCCATGCCTCATGTCTCTTAAGAGCCAGAAAGACCTTCACCCTACAAGACGCTGAGTAATCCAAGAATAGCTCAATTTGTCTCAGTCCTGACGCAGTTTGCCATAGATCATTTGCCCGCACATTCATCACATTCTTAGAGACACGCCCCATTGAACGCATTGCGGATTCCTTTCCATATCAGACGATTGGCCTTCTCGTTCTCCGGGACATTCGAATGTCCCGGAACTCAAACAAGACCTATTATCCTCCTGTTATGATCGGTCAATGCCATTAAGACGTCGCTACATTCAGGCACCAGCGCAGAATTAACTTTATAAGTTCAAGTGCCGACAGAGTAGCTCTGCTGTCCGAGCACCAATAGATATTCTTTCCTCTGAAAGTCTTACCAGGTTTATATACCTGCATTTGAAGATCGCATAAATCAGGCAAGCCTCGTACATATAGTTTTTCCATACACACCCACTCCAGTACCATTAACTGTTTTGGAGCCGTCCGTGATCCCATTAACAGGACGTGGGCTGCGATCCGGCCCCAACCGCGCATCCTCTAGGTTTATGAAATCTGAGGAGATCTACTTGATCTGCTTGAAGATATTGTTCTGGATATTCATCAGCCGCCCTCCTCCAGACTTTGATGTGTCACCTCGGGCTATTATTGTCCCTGACCGAGACCTTCCAATCTGCATGCAGAACTCAAGGTCCCATACTCCAAGAATAGGTGGAGTGGAAAAAATATATTATATTATTTGGTAAAGTTTGCATCTATGAAAGATGCCTTTATAAAATGTAGGAAAATACTGAAGCCATCAGTGATTGAAACATTTGATACAATGAAGTCATATTGTCAAATATAATAATTCATAAAGCTATTAACTAATTATCACCCTGTCCCAAGTTTGAACTTGAACTTGGGAATTATTTAATAAACATTAAAAGCAAACTATAAACAACGCGAGCAGTCAACGGGAGTGATTATGAACCTTAAGCATGCAATGATCAGCAATTTCTCTAATATAAATACACTGGCAAACCTTCAGTTCGTCAGACTTTTGGTCTCACCTAAACCAGCTCCAGGGTTAGTCACATGACTGCTTTTGGTTCAATCCGCTCTTTAGTTAGTCACACGATTGCTAAAGTTATAATCCTTTCCCTACCCCAAACCTAGTACTTGGTTAGCCACATCGACTGCTAAGACTAGGGGTTTCATTAACCACAGTAGAAAAGTCGAGTCAAAGTTCTTCGAGTGAAGTTTTTAAGTAGTCTGTCAAGTAGTTCAAAGTGTAGTGTCCAAGTGCTCTTAGATACCTTAACATTAAATAAAACACAACACAACATAAGATAAACTATATTTACAAAGCAGTGACCAAAAAGATCTATAAACAATTCATAAAACATAACTCAAGTCGAGAAAGCATGCGCACCTTAATAATTGGGTATAGGCTAGTCTCATTAAGTTTCTGACCAGTAAACGCTGTTAAAACTCTATCGTTGGGTCTTTGACCAATACACATTGTTAATCTTTTCTCATTTAGTTTATCTAATATACGTTATTGTTTTTTTAAGTGCTTTCTTTATCTTCGCTTCTCACCTTACGTAAAGAATCCCGTACTACTATCGGAGTTATACCCCTGCACGCTGAGTAAGGCGTGGCATCGCGATTCAAACGTATGATGACAGACTGGTGGAGGCATTAAGAAAAAATTAAAAGAACTGTCATCACGAATACTCGCGACAATATGAAAACCATGCACAATTTAATTATCTTCAAGAACAACTGGCGTGAAAGGAAAATATCCTTCTGTGCGTGTCGGGATATATTAGAATCATTAGATCATACAACCTTTCAAGTCGGTATTCAATTCTGAAAACAGCGTTGGTTGCTAATCCAAGCTAACCTGGTGGTTACCAATCTAAGAATGCTAGAGCTTTTGAAAGAATTAATATTGACCAGTTTCTTGAGAAGACCTTGGTTAGGAACCCGGTTACGAATATATCAAATCGAATCCAATAATTTTATTCATGCTATAGCACCAAATAAGGTTTCCACAGGTCAATAAAATTGTCATCACATTAAGAAGCCTTTAGATTAAGTAATTTAATAAGACAGTTCCTAATATTACTTAACACGCAAAAACAGTTTAAAATACACTAAAGATTATTAAAATATTAAAACAGGTTAAAAAAGTATGGAACAACACAAAACTAACAGGCAAATACAAAGATATTCAAAGAAACATTGCAGGTTATTTTATTAGTTAAGAAGTCTATTGAGTCATATAAAGGCTTCTTTAAGAGTGCCTGTCGATTCCTGCTCCTGAACACACTTCTGGGTTTTGCTTTTAAGAAGTCTGGAAACTTGTTGTAAAAGTTTACAGCCCAGTATCTCGACTCACTGCGACACCTCTCAAGCCTACACAGCGGAACAGCAAACTGTAGGATTTTTTTCCAGATTGTCCTTTATATAAAGAAGGTTTTCTAGTATGAAACATTTGAAAAGGACATGATGTTTAACTCAATGGACGTTTGTGTACAATCATTTCTATACTCCAGACCACCAACAACTCGTACTGCCCTCCGCTGTAAGGCAAAAACCCTAAGCCACAGCGGGCTATGACCCCATGCCAGGATCGCATAGGACATAACAGAATGAAAGAAGGCAAAATATCCAGTCCTCAACACACCCGCAGACACTGTCCCTGATAAATTGCGCAACGCGTATATGCCGCTCCTCAACTTCTTTGTTAACCTTTCTATATATGCACCCCACTCACGACCACTATCCATCTGTACCCCCAAGAACGGCGCAGTCAGTATCATCGGCAAACAAGACATACTGCGCCTTTACTTGGATCTGAGAAAGGTTATTAACATACACCAGGATTAGTAAGGGACCCATTACAGATCCTTGTGGAACCCCAGGGTACATGATTGTTGCGTCCGACGACACTCCATCCACCACTACCCTTTGAGTTCGACCTTCCAAATAGGATGCTAACATGTCAATACTGTTCGGACCAAATTTATAAAGATGAAGTTTTTGATGAGCTACTTGTGCGATACTTAGTCGAAGACCTAGCTTAGGTCGCAGAAGATGGTACCAATATGTTCTTTGATTTCAAAACCATCCATAATGAATGATATCAGATTTAAAATAGCTTGCACATTATTACGTCCCGCCCTAAATTCAAAGTGCTCATCACACAGTTGTGAATTTGCCTCGAGAAACAGCGCCACTCTCGAAGACATATATTTTTCAAATATTTTTGTGAAAACTGGAAGCAGGGAAATCGGACGATAGTTAGAGACATCTGTCTTATCTTCTTTCTTAAAGATGGCAAACACAATGGCTTGTTTAAGACAGGAGGGGAAAATACTCTCCTTGGAGCTAAGGTTTATAAGTTTTTTTCAGTGGTACTATAATGAGTTAAACAGACAAACCAAAAACATCACGTGCATCTTTGTTTTTTAAGCCCATTACAACTCATCTAACTTCAATAAAGTTCACCTCCCCAAATTCGAAATGTAATGTAACCTGAATTAGTTGGCTTCCAGAACTCGCCTATACTTTTTCTCCTGATGTACTTGCCTATTTTAGCTCTTCGTCCATAACGTCCATTAGAATATTATATTTAAAGTTAATGGCGAAAATAATTATTATCTGTGAAAAACGTAAGGAATGCATATTATAGTCAAAATCACCTCTTAAGATGGGTTGAAGGTAAAAAGTTGATTTGGAGGCCGCCATCGCCGGCGCTGCCGCCGTCACCGCGTATAACATAATTTAGCACACACACAGCCTAATTAGCTTTTAATTTGGATTAAGGAAGCCCCGCAATCTTTACTAACTTAACACGAACAAATTAGCGAGTAACCCAGTTCATACCGTATAATGATCGACAATCGGATCGTCAATTCTATTTACAGTTAAAAAGGAAGCGGAAACCATGCGTGCAAATTATCTGAAGGATGCAGCAGTTGTATTGACAAACTAAAATAATAAAAAATGTTCGTCAGTGTTGTGCATGTGGTTTGTACGAGTCTCTGAAATTCTGTTTCTCTTCGTATCTTGATCGTCTGATCGTCCCATTGAAGACAAAAAACATGGCGAAAAGGACGATAACACATTCAATCGGTTAACGTGGCTGTATGCGAGTTTATCGTTGATTGTGAATTCCAATGATTTCGTGTTTCTTGTGCGTCAGCATTTTAATAGCCCAAATATAAATAAGTTGGATGCTTTAAAGTTGACATCAAGGGGTAAGATATATTATATATTGAACAGAAGGAATATATAGTATAATATTTAAAACAATTATGGCATATTGTATTGAAAAATGGTCTCTATAAAAACATGATTTAGAAATTAATTATTATAATAGCATGGACTCATGGACATCGAAAACACCTAAAATGATCAGTCAGATAGTAACATTTTACTGGACAAGTAGACTGATAGAGAGATTCCAGCACTAAAAACACATTTATTTACAAATAAAATGATATGTTAATCGCACAATTATTAGCAAACTAGACACAAGACGTCGGCAAGGTTAACCCTTAACTACTATGCCCCAAATATAAACCATATTTACTATCCATGGGTCCCAAGGACCCATATTATAGAATTTAAAAAATTAAAAGTATTTGGGAAAAATTAAAGTTTTTACTTTTGAAAGAGTTTTAATACATAAGTATAAAAATATGTAACATAAAATTTTACTTGTTTACGCAGTCTGGACACATGTTGGCACAGGATAAACATATGGGCTTGTTGCACCTCTCGCATGCATTGCTCGTCTTTCTGTCTTTTTTTGCTGGACAAAAGGCACATCTTTTTCGTTTGAATCTTGATTGTTCCACTACTGGGGTTGATTCAATTGCTAATGAGGTTCCAAGCTTGTTTGTTATAGTTTCACGGAGATGCCGACGAATATATTTATTGTTCATTCGTATTTCCATATGCCGAGTTGCTTTAGAAAAGTAAACCTTTCAATCTCAGTTCCATAGAATGAACATTAACAGAGTACTCGAGAATTTACCCCAGCAATGTTGAGCATTTGAAAAAATAGCACCATTGGCCAACGCCGTGTTCTGCGGGAGGTGGAAAAAATTACACATTTTTTATCTAATGCATCTACTCCAACTTTTGTATTGTTATAAAACTCGATAATAAATCTCTATCTTGTTTAAGGGTATCTTGATCAATTTTTGAGTCATGATATAGTGGTCATGATGCATACATGCTAGATATTCGCACCACCGATCTTCCCTTTTTAGGCACATAACTTACAAGTGTAGTTTTACTTTCATGGAATTCGGATGTAATTTGTCTTATTTTTTTTCATTATACCAACATAGGTCAAGTTATTATTTCGAAGTTCATTGACTAATTCCACTGAAGTGTACCAGTAATATTTCGGTTTGAATTTTTGGGCAAACATCTAATTAGACGAAGGACTTCTTGAGTTGTTTGCAACAAAGAAGATCGTGGCACATTTACATTATATTTACCAAGATAGACCTCAGCATTGCATATATAATATGTTACTATCTGCGAGAATTTGTACTTTAATGCCATATTTTGGCATTAAAGTGGCTTATTGGCATGTACATACAAAAACAACATCTACCCCTAAACGCCACCAGCATTTCATCCACAATCAAAAATTCACTTGATATGTAGTTTTTCCTTGAACGTTGCACACATTCTTCAAATAGATCCTTAATTGGGGCAAGTTTTGTTTCAGCTCGTCTTTCAGCCCTTGTGGTTTCATCATCAAAGCGCAAGGTGGCAAGGAAAAAAGAGAATCGTGCAAGAGTCATGGTATACAGTTAAAAATATCTCTGCCGGTACCATTTGTACACCACATAGAGACATAGACCGTATGTTTTCATGATTTGATTTAAAGATTCCCTGTAAATATAGTAAGCCAATAAATAAATGCCTTTATTTCTTCGACAGTTGTATCCGATAAGAATGATGGTCGATTTTTTGCAGACACACAGTGTAGTTACCATGCGTATTTCTTATTTTTTGATTAGTAAATTCGACAATTATCTTAACCATTTCATGTGTGACTAGCAAATCCCAAGCTTCCAAAGCATTCTTTGGGGGATTTTTGTCAGGCAATAATTTAATTATATTTTCAGCTGTTGTCCTACTTCTTGTAGGCTGCTGTTTGGACCAGATTGTTTGTCTTTTCCATGCCAATATCCTGATGACTTCGCCTTTGTTAATGTTGATTCAGATTCACGTTCTGGTATAACACTTTCTTCATCGGGATTATAATACGAGTCATCACCGAAGCTATATGCTTCTTCATCAGGGTTAAAATCCAAGTCATCACCGGGGCTATATGAAAACTCACTTTCCGTGTCGTGATCGCTCAAAACTTAATTATCTGTTTCCTCTTGATCACTATGATCATTTAAATCCACAAGTCATTGAACTGTGATCCTGACGGGGTTTCAGCTATAACTTCTTGATCATTCCAAAAATTTTCACCTTTAAACAGATTTTGTATATCATTATCAGTTAGAAAATCATTTTTGAAGCCATGGCCTTTAATAATCCTAAACATTAAAAATAGATAAAACATAAGTGCGAAACAAAGAGCTAAAAAAACTTACCAAATAAAATTTTTTCACATACTCACTATGCGTGGGTCCCACGGACCCGGTAACACTAATTACTCAATAACTGATACGCACACTTCAACTACAGATAAGCGACTGGCAAGTATTTTATTTATTTATTTATTTATTTATTTATTTATTTATAAACAGATGCCTTATGATACTTGATATTTGACCTAAAACTAATAACAAACTTAACAATATATACATATTTACAAATAAATACCTATATACTACCGACTAAGGTGGTACCTAACAAGCGTCCACCTGAACCTAAGATAATTAAATAACTGACATGACAAAATTTTTAACTAAATGATTATTCTAACACTGCACTTTTTGTATTCTTCGGCTTCATGCAGTCCTTCCTGAGTTGGGGGGGCGTCCTAGTGTCCTAGTCCTTGTTCCTGAGTTATAGCATCACCTCGTGGATTACTTTGTGGATTTTCCTGAACGGCATCTCTTCTATTGTTAGTGTCCAAATGTTCCTGGTTAGTTCCTGTGTCCTCGTCGTGTACCTGAAGAACTTCGTGGCTTGTTCCTGCAGTCTCTGTCCCAGTGGCCTTGTTCCGGATTCTCTGTACAGTGTCCTCGTTGTCTTGAAGTCTTCCCATCTGTAGTTCATGATTGTGCGTAGCATCTTCCGTTCCAGCGTGTGTAGCTTCTCCTGGTGGGTCTTGGCTGCGGAGCTCCAAACCGGTGCTGCGTACATGATGATTGGCCTAACGTATGCATTGTACAGTCTGATCTTGATGTCTTTGTCCAGTCTTGACTGCGGCGAGATGTATGGGAAGATTATGTTTGCTGCTATTCCTGCTTTCCTCCTGGTTCCTTGTATGTGGTCCTTGAATGTCAGCTTCCTGTCCAGTGTGACTCCTAGGTACTTGACTGTGTCCGTGTCCTCGATTCTTGTCCCGTTGATCGTGATGTGTGTCCTTGTCCTCCTGTTCTTCGGGTTGAAGTTGATTAGCTGCGTTTTGGTCTCATTTATCTTCAACTTCCACTTCTTGAAGTATTCTGCTATCATCCTGACGTGTTGTTCTATTCGTTGCGTTGCTGCCATCTGCTGTGTGGATGATGTGAATACTGCTACGTCGTCTGCGAATAGTGCTATCTGGTTGTTTTGCTTCCTGGGTACGTCGTTGATGTACATGTTAAACAGCGTCGGCGCTATCACGCTTCCTTGGGGGAGTCCCTGCCTTATTGTCCTTGTCCTTGATTCTGTCCTGTTGATCAGTGTTGTTGTTGTCCTGTCCTTTAGGTAGCTCATGATGGTCTTCGTGATTGCTGGTGCGATTCCTGCTTCGTGCATCTTGGTTGCCATGGCTTCTCTCCATACTGTGTCGTAGGCTTTCTCTAGGTCCAGTAGTGCCGCTGTTGTCGTCTTCTTGGTATTGTTTGCTATCATTGCGTGGTCCACTATCCTGGCAAGTTGCATGGCTGTCGATTTCCCCTGCTGGAATCCGAATTGTTCCGGGATGATGACTTCTAGTCTTTGGAGCTCCGTGTTGATCCTCTTGTTTAGCACTCTTTCGTATATCTTTCCTAGCGTGGGTAGTAGTGATATCGGCCTGTACGACGCTGTTTGTGTCCTGTCCTTTCCTGGTTTGGGGATGACGATAATCCTGGCTGTTTTCCATGCCCTCGGGAAGTAGTGTAGTCTTATTGCTGCGTTGATGATGTACGTCAGCTGGACAATGGCTTTGTTTGGCAGGAACTTGGCATCCTTCATGACTATTCCGTCCACTCCTGGTGCTTTGTATGGCCTGGCTGTCTTGATGATCCTCTTCAGTTCCCGGGGGCTGGTGATTATCCTGTCCGTGTCCTGCGGTGGCAGTGCTTCGATCGCGTCTATTGTCCTCTGAACTCTTCTTCGTATTCTGTCGTCTGATAGGTTCTCTGTTAGGTTGCTGATGTTTGCGAAGTATTCCATGAATGCCTCCGCCTTCTCTGCCTTGTCTGTGATGATGTTTTCCACTCCGCCTCTCGTCACTTTGATCGGTGGGACTGTCCATGGGGTCTTGCTGCTCTTCATCCTCTTGATGTGTTTCCATACGTTGTTTTCACGGCTGGCGGCTATGATTCGGTTGTTCCAGGCCTCGTTGTTGTGTGAATCTAGCATGGCTCGGGTTACTTCGCATTCCTCCAGGTAGGCTCTCCTGTCGTTCGGGTCACGTGTCCGTTGGTATGTCCTGCGGAGTTGGTTTCTTCTCGCGATCTGGTCTTGTACTTCTTGTGGTGGTTTGCCTAACTTCAGTTCTGTGTTCTTCGGGACGTGGTGCTCCTTGGCAACGCTTATTATCCTGGTTAAGGTTCCTATGGCTTCCTCTATTTTTGCAGGGGTGTCCAGTTCCCGATTTATCCTTAGTTCCGTGTTGATCTCTCTCCTGAAGTTTGTCCAGTCGGCGTTCCTGTAGTTGTACGTGACTCTAGGTGCTGCGAGGGCTGGCTGATGTCTGATTTCGAACATAACTGGCAGGTGATCGGACTGCAGTTCTGTCATGGTCGTCGCTGTGGCGATGATCCCTCGGGCTATTCCAACGTCCAGTGTGGCGTCGGCTACGTGGTATCGTGCGATCCTTGTCCTTCTGTCCGGGATTACTAGGTTTGCGTCGTTTCTGTCGATCCAGTTCCTGAGTCGTGTTATTGGCAAGTATTTCGGGCAACTAAAGATTATACGGACGGAAAAGTTCGACGCGCGGCGTTGCCAAAATATATACTAAATCTAATACGTATGGGTCCATGGGACCCAGGCATAGTAGTTAAGGTTTAAGCCCACAATTTTGCCTGCTTAAGCCGATCTTGTATATATTTTAGAAGATTCCATATATTTGTTATTAGGTATTTGCCCTCTTTCGAGTTAGATTGGAGACAAAGAACTGGATGAAGTTTTAGATAATATTTTGATTAGTGATGATATTCTATTTTCAAGCCCATTCTAAAAGACGTTTTTTGCTCCACCTTTTCCTCGGAACTTCTTCTTCTAGACGACTCTGATAAGTTGCGTTATCCAGTATAATTAAGGATAGTTCTTCTAAGTTTGCAATCATATTATCGTGATAATCACCTGTTTTATTCTTATTACGTTTCAAAATGCACTTCCCACAAGTTCATTTTTATTTCCGGTATGATGGTATGAACAATAACATAACGTGTCCCACTTCCATTTTTTTAAAAATTACTGTATTTACTACTATAGCTTGCCACATTCTTCTATCCCCACTTTTACTAAAAATTCACGTCTCATCTCGAAAGACCGGTTTATATATGTTCTCCTTTTAGCAACTTAATATTTATTTAGAAATAAAATTCTCTTCGATCTGATTCCTGGCATTTTCAATAAATGTGGTCTTCCGTCCAATTTATTGAGGCTAAAGTCCATTTTCTTAATTCTCAAGTATAAAGAACTTTTTTAAGACTTAATTTCTGGTGATTCTTCAATAAATTGCCGGTAGATAGTTTCTAAAGTAATATGTTCCTTTCGGGCATACATTTTGTAAATTATTTCCCATAAACAATGCAAGATTTCTTCGCAATTCGAGTTTTGCTCCGGGAGACGTTTCTAAAGTCGGAGTTATACCCATTTGTAATGACGTCATTTTTCTTATCTTTGTTTAGTATATTCCAAACGGCGGCGGCGGTGACAACAAGCTTTTGAAAAAAATTGGTGTCCGATGATTATTCATTTTTTATATTCGGTTATGTGAAGTATTCGTCACTGTCAATCGAAAACATTCGTTTGTCAACTTGTTGTCGGAAGTTACTTCGAAAAGTTTTAAATAATGCCAATATAATAGGTATAATGAACAATCGCAGCTGATAATTTTAAATATATTGGCTTTTTTTCAACTGGAAAAGGAACAAGTCCGAAACGAAATCGCACTTCAAATTGAGAATCTGATACGAGTCGCAGATGCAACAAAACTGAGCCCAACAACGATCACAAATATAAAGAAGAATGAGATAAAATCAGACCAGGATTACGCTTCCAGTATGTCTTCCAAGCAAAATACCGCAAAAGGAAGTCTTACAAATTACAAAATATTTGAAAAATATAATTCGGGACACAATTTATTCTATGTACGCCAGAAAAGAAAATGTAACATTGGCAACAATAAGACAAAAGTTCGGGAAAAAAATTGAATATTTTGAGTTTTCCATCAACTCCTTAAGAAGATGGATCAAAATTATAGACTTCAAGTGGAAAAAATCAAATAATAGAAAATATTTGATGGACTTGCCAGACATTGTTCATAAAAGAATAAATTTTTTAAAGGACTATATCAAAAATAGAAATTTAGGTCCGGAAGGTTTTACTCCACTTTTCATTGACGAGACGTGGATCTTTAGCACAGTTTATACCGTACCCGAAGCATAGCCTAAAGAAAACTATAGCCGCGACACTCGGCTCATTTAGTGGGGTACGGAATCAAATTTTCTCCGTGAAGCTCAGTGAAGGGAGGACACCACGCAGTTGGAACTCGATGCCAATCATACGCGCTTACCTGGGCCGGAGTGCAATAAATTTTCATAGGAATTAAAATAGAAAAAGATTCGTTGTTTGGGTAAATAGACGTTATGCGTATATATTGTTTTGTTTGTATGTTATATAAATAAGTTAATGTTTATGTGTTAAAATGGGAAAAGAACGGCAGAATTAAGCAGCTAGTTAGTTTGTTTATTTAAACTTAAATTTGATCATAAGGTATCGGAATCGGTTCAAATGACTAAAATAAATTGGAACTAACTGAAACCAACCAAAAGTTAATTGAACGACTAACCAAAGCTAGCCAAAAGTAACCATAAGCTCCAAAACAGGCTAAAACGTACCTATCGTAATAGGTTACAAAAATTAAAGTAAGGTAAAACTAACCAAAACGAAAGGAATTTAAGCGACTAACCAAAAATATTAAATTTGCTTATAACGTATAGGAACCGATTCAGATAACTAAAATAAATTGGAACTAACTGAAAGTAACCGAAAGTTGATTGAATGACAAAACAAAAGTAACTAATAGCACAAAAACGGACTAAAACGTATCGGAACAGATTAAAAATGTTAAAGTAAATTAAAACTAACCCAAATTAACCGAATATTGGCAAGTAACCGAAGACATTATAATTGGTTATAACGTATCGGAACCGGTTCCAATGACTAAAATAAATTAAAACTAACTGAAATTAACCGAAAGTTGATTGAACGAAAGTAAGTTAAAACTAACCCAAATTAGCCGAATTTTGGCGACTAACCGAAAGTAATCAAAAACTTTAAAATTGGTTATAACGTATCGGAACCGGTTCATATGATTTAAATAAATTAAAACTAACTGCAATTAACCGAAAGTCGATTGAACGACTAACCAAAAGTAACCAAAAGCACCAAAAGGGCTAAAACATTTCGTAATAAATTAAAATTATTAAAGTAAGTTGAAACTAACCCAAATTAACCGAATTTTGGCGACTAACCTAAAATAATTAAAAACATTTAAATTGGTTATAACGTATCCGAACCGATTCAAAGTACTAAACTAAATTAAAACTAACTGAAATTAACCTAAAGTCGATTGAACGACTAACCAAAACTAACCAATAGCATCAAAAAGGACTAAAACGTATCGTAACAGATTAAAAATATTAAAATAAGTTGAAACTAACCAAAATTAAGCGAATTTTGACGACTAACTTGAATTAATTCAATAACTAAAATAAATTGAAAGTAAACAAAATTTGATTGAAAGGCTAACCAAAACAAAACAAAAGTAACTAAAAGAACCAAAACGGGCTAAAACGTATCGGAATAGCTTAAAAATAATATTAAGTAAGTTAAAACTAACCCAGATCAATTCAATTTTGGCGACTATCCTAAACACTAAAATTGGTAATAACGTATCGGAACCGAAAGTAATCGATAGTTGATTGAACGACCCAGTTTTGGCGGCTAACCAAAACTAACCAAAAATATTAAAATTGGTTATAATGTATCGGAACCGGGTTCAAATGACTAAAATAAATTAAAACTAAACGAAAGCTGATTGAACTAACCCAAACTAACTAAAAGCACCAAAACGGACTAAACCGTATCATAAATTACAAAATTTAAAGTGCCTAAAAATAATCGAAAATTAATAATATGGAAACATTCATAAAATATATACGAAGGGTACAGGGGAAAAACGATCTAAGCGCCATTTCCATAGGAAACTTTTATTATTGATTTCACAGAAAATTTTATTCTTGATAAAAATTGGTGCTTGGAAAAAAACTAATTTTGACAATGTTAAATTAAGACTAAGTATTACAGGGTACTTAAAAAATACAAAAATGGTGGTTAAAAAACCAAAAACTTAGGAATATCGGAAAAGCTTCTACAGGAAAAATAAAGCTCCTATTAAGGTAAAAATTAAAGTCAAATACCATTTTTTCCAAAAAAACATCGTTGCTGAAAAAAATAAGGACAAAATTTTTCAGTAATTGAAATTGATTTTCTGCACTTTTGGAAAAAATGGTATTTGACTTTTATTTTTATCTTAATACGAGCTTTATTTTTCTGTAGAAGGTTTTCCGATATTCCAAAGTTTTTGATTTTTTAACCATCATTTTTGTATTTATTGAGTATCCTGTATAACTTATCTTTAATTTAGCATTGTCAAAATTAGTTTTTTTTTCAAACACCAACTTTTATCAAGAATAAAATTTTCTGTGAAGTCAATAATAAAAAAGTTTCCTATGGAAATGGCGCTTAGATAATTTTTCCCCTGTACCCTTCATATGTATACACATTTTATAGAAATAATATGTTTTTAATTTTTTTATTAGTCTTACAACCATTTCATCATTTAGCCATGTTGATTTCAGTTTGACAATATAATTGAATTATATTTCAATATAAACGATCTCAAAAGAGCGGGACATATTTTCCGATTTTCGAATTCTTCTAAAAATAGCCTCCTTTCCATTTAAATAATTTGATCTGTTTAACTTAGCGCGAAACGATTTGCATCTTCTTATCTTAGTTATTTAGTAATTATCTAGATATACGAAATTTTCGGTTTGGTGGGGAGTATTTTCCAGGTTGTGGTTATGTGGAAGATAAGAAAGTGCAAAACATTTCGTTTGACAATAAACAGTTCGTATTCTACCATAAAGGCGTAAGTCACAAAAACATTGTTTTTGCTGGTTGTTTTTCGCAAAAGTCGATCGTTATCCACATATATCCATTATTTCAGATTTGATCAGCACCTTGATATCATTTTGATTCGCTGTACCTTTTTTGGTTTTAAAGATACCAAGGTAAACAAAAAAGCAAAATGTAGGGTTGGTAGCCAAGTTTTTTCTAGATTACATATAAAACAAACACCAATAATTTCCTGACATAAAAGCTTACTTTATATATTTTTTAAATAGAACACCCTGTATATTACTACATTTTTGGACTCTCTAGTGAAATCGAAACACATGTCGTGTATAATATCCTATACCTATCTTTAGCTGTTTACGAAATATTGACGTTGAAAGTCAGGCATTTTGACAGGCTCTAAACCGCACGAGATCAAAGAAAACGGTTTTCATAAGCTATCGAATGACAGTGGCTTTCAATTTAACCGGAGGTTTAAAAGTTCCGGTCAATTTTATTCGCGGGTTAAATTCAAAGTTACTGTCATTTGATAGCTCATGAAAACCTAAGATAGGAATATGCAAACCGTTTTCTTTGCTCTCATGCGGTTTAGATTTCAAAGCCTATCAAAATGTCAAAATGCACGACCTTCAACTGTCAATATTTCGTAAACACCTAAAGAAAGATAGGTATAGGATATTATACACGAAATGTATTTAGACTTCTTTAGAGATTCCAAAAATGTAGTAATATACAGGGTGTTCTATTTAAAAAATATAGAGTAGGCTGATATGTCAGAAAATCGTTACTGTTTTATTTTATATGTAACGTAGAAAAAAATTTGGCTACCAACCCTACATTTTGCTTTTTTGTTTAACTTGATATCTTTAAAAACAAAAAAGTTACAGCGAATCAAAATGTTATCAAGATAAATTGAACGCACGGTACAGGTTGCTCCGATTTAGCGTAATTGTGCACTTCATGCATAAACTAGTTCGTGAACTATAGCCAGATGAAAAATTTACTTTCATTTCACCATCTTGACAATATTTTTATCTAGCGAATAAAATGAAAAAGCTATTACGAAAAAATATGCAAAATCGTACATAATACGTTTATAAAATTGTGCAGGTTGCTAATAATCTTAAAGATTAACTTGGCGCTTATATTCTATTATAGTTATTCAGCGTTCAAGAATGCTGTACTTACTACAAGTAATATACATTCGCCATTCTTAATTTCACTTCAAAAGACATTTTTAACTATTTCTTTCAGGTGTAATGTTTAAATAAATATCCGGCTCTCTTTATGCAGCTTTTTGGATCAATAAAATGGTTATTCTCTACTCGAAATAAACAGTATTTTATAAATCATATATTTTGTGATGAAAGTTTAAATAAAATAATAGGGGAGAGTAACAATTTTAGTATATAACGTCCCAAAAAATTTTAGTACGGCTCACTTCACTAATGATTGCCGGGGGGTTGACGTCAAGTTAGATTTATTCATTTCCTCCCCACTACATAGTGATAAAGTTGGTCCTCGCTTCTCAAAGGTGCCGCGCTTAAGTGTCGCAGCTATAGTTTTCTTTAGGCTATGCCCGAAGTATAAACTGTGTCTTTAGCAAGGTATCATTTCGTAATTGCACACGGATTCAAGAAAAAGCAGTGAAGGTAAAAATATGTTATCTTTTCAGATCTTTTTTTTTTTAATAAAAATGTTTTTATCAGCTTATAAAAGTACAAAAAAAAAAAAGTAGGTCTAATCGGACAGTTAGGAAGATATCGCCCTTCAAAGTCCTCTCGATGATTTCTCAAAAAATCGCAGCGATGCCATATAACCAATACTTATATAGCCTAGGAAGGCAAAATATTAATTTCACGTACTTAAGTATTATTTCAGGTTATGACGCTCATAATATTGTTCCGCCGTAAATTTCTGGGAGGCCTTATAAAGCGTCGTACGTCGTACCTCCCAAACAATTCAGATGATTTTTGTATTTTTTTTTCCTTAAAGGGAATTTGACTCTATGTACCATGTGCATTGAACATTCAAATGATTTCGAATATTTTTGATGTTTAAGAGAAATTCAGTTATCATTTATTTTTTAAGGTCATCGTTATATTGTGGTCCACGCCGGAACCAAAGATGGCTTCCTTACGGGCGTGAATTTAATATTCAAAAGTGGATTAAAGATGGGGTATTATCATGACAATGTGAATAGGAAAAACTTCGAAAACTGGTTCAAAACTCCGTTGCGAATCTTCCCCCAAAGTCATTCATAATCATGGACAATGCAAGTTACCATTTTGGTTTATTAGAAGAAATTCCGAGAAAATCTTGGATAAAGCAGAGACTTCAGACAGTGTACTTATACAGTCATGTACTGCAGCGTTGCCAGGTCTCTGAGTTGTTTTTTTTTTCATGCAAAACCACCTCATTTGTAGAGTGGATAAAAACTTTATAGAAAACTAAAATATTTCATAGTATACAAACGAATCACTAAGCAGCATTTTGCAATCAACCAAAAAGCATTTTAAGAGGTTGTTTTCTATCTTTTTCTAATATCTTATGATAGGTAAAGAGACACTGTCACTTGTCAAAGCATTTTCCAAACGAATTACCTAAGGGTGGCAACAATATGAGACCGTCGGCAACGTGCAACGTCTGCAAAGCATACGCGCGATGCTTGGCGTCGCGTTCATGCCGTCGCGACGCTTGTGGCTCTGCTTTCCTGCTGACGGGTAAAGCGAAATCTGGAAAACTTTAGAGAGGGATACGGCGAAAGTTTAAGTCGCCAGGATAGACGTCCATAACATATGGGAAAAAATTTCTCTACCTCAGTAAACATTTTATGTTTCGATAATGAACCTTATTCTCCCCCTTTCTATATACGGCCCTGCTAAAGCAATCGTTCGTTTCGCGACGCGACGCCGCGCCCGCCCTCCGCTATGTCGTATCCTGCTCTCCTGATACTAAGCCGATCGTTCCTTGGAAATCGGTTCTTGTGCATCCAGGAATCCTGGACGAAACTGGTTCGACCGAACGGCGCCATGGCTAAGGCCGTCGCGACGCACGTTTTATTGCTGTCCCCCTGTTCATCGATAAGGCACGATCTGGAAAAGTTTTATAAGCATCGATTATGTACGCCTTATCAATTGACTGACACATTATATTTATATTTAATAAAGAGTGTCCATTTAGTGTGTAATTGTTTAATTGTTTAATATCTCGTTCTCTATTACAGACAGGAACATGTTTTGAAATACAAAATATTCTTCAGTATCAAAGGGGCAAATTTAAAACGAATGGTTGAAGAAAAAGAATATTGACTTTCCAGAAAAGGCCATGAATGATCAAATATGGAGTATTGCACGCAGAAATTGCCCTAGTGAAAAAAATACTTCCTTGATGAATATGTTAAACCTTTAGGACACAAAATTTTGCGACTGCCACCATACCATTGCCAGTTTAATGCAATTCAAATGGTATGGTCGGAATGTCAAAGTCAAAGTCAAAGTCAAAAATAGCTTTATTGATTCAAGTTTATACAACTTATGATCAAAGCATCTTAACCTAAGTACAGATGGTCCATAAAAAACCACCAATAATCATAAAATAACACATAAAAGGGATTTAAAATCTGCAAAAGGCATAATTAAAATATTTTAAAATATAACCCAATAAACATTACCTACTCTAAATATTTAAAAAAAATACACTTAAATAAAAGATATGTGCAGAAAACAATCCAGTGTGACAACAAATAAAATATAAAAATAAAACACATACAAGTAAACACACAATCACTAAACAAAAGAGCCGTTATAATACTCGGACACTGAATAATAGGCCTTTGATATTAATAAATTTTTCACCTCTCTCCTAAAATGCTCTTTGTTTGTGATTCTTTTAACAATTAATGGCAAATGATTAAAGAGCTTTTTGCTATCATATATAATAGATCTTTTAGTTAGAGAAGGGGAGGGTATGGGTAGAGACATCATATTGTCACGACTTGTATTTTTTATCTGTGACGACACGCCTTACTTAGCGTGTAGGAGAGCAACTCAGATTTAGGAACGCACTACGTCAAGTTGAGAAGAGATAATAAAGGAGACACATCGATAAAAACAATAACAAGTTTATTTACAAACAAACTTAACAACGGTTAGATTGTATACTAATAAAGGCGTGTTTAAGATTATAGATGAATTAAGAGTTTACACTATACTCAATTAATATGAAATGCATGTCTTCTCGAGGGAGGCTTAGTTCAAAGTTTGTCTAGCAAGCGACGTTACTATTTTATTAATAAAGTTTATGTGAGCGGTTGTCTTTTATTTAGGTATTTGTTCTGATATTTATAAGGTAAGTATTTTAAGTTTATCACAAATTGCTAAGGCACTTTCACTACTTTTTAAAACTCCCCAAAAACTATCCCTTTACTAGAAGTTCTAATACTTCATAAATTCGACTCTCTCTATACTTTTTAGTAGCCCCCGAATGCCGTATACCTATGCATACGTTCACCCAGGTTAGGTAAGGACCTGACAACCTTATACCTGTGTATAAGTGTTCTCAGTTATGGGGGTTGTGGGATAGAACAGCTAGAAGCGTACGCACCTGTGTGCTGTACGGCAACCAGTCTGAGCGGTTTGAGAGACCCAAAAGTCTGCTTTACTCGGCGTTTGCCGGCGTATTTATATGTTACAAAATGCTGATGATTGCATCATTAAGGATTAAAGTCGCTCCCGTCGACCGCTCAAATTGTTTATAATTAACAGTGAATGTTTATATAACATTTTTCAAGTTCAAGTTCAAACTTGCGACAGGGTGATATTTAATTAATGATTTTAATTAGTTCACACATTCCCCCTCCCTGATAACGTTGGTCCCCAACGTTTTAACCTGACTTATTTGTTTTAAAAGAGAGAGAACCGACCTCGATTCGAGAAGACATACTGTATTGCACCTAATTTTATTATAATTTAATACATATTTCGTCAGTGGACTTGTTCTGGCTTAGATCCACCCATTTCCATTTCATGTAGTAAGTTCTTGTATGATTTTCCTTGCTCTGTGTGCTAGTTATAGGTACATGTAACAAAAGAAAAATAGTTTTACAAGTTGTACTAACAATGTTTTAATCTTATCCTGTTTTCTTATTTGTGACTTTTTTGTTGTCTTATTAACAAAATCATAATTTCATAAACCCGGCTGTTTACTAGAGATGTATTATTTCAAAGTTTATTTGCTTTTATGGCCAATAACGTTTTACGTCTCAATATTCATTGTGTTAATAAAGCAACTACGTGACAAACGTATTATTTAAATACGGTTCTGTTTTTAACTTATTACTAATTATATATGATAAGAACTCTCTCGATTTGATTTCTTTAAGCTTATTGATCTATTCTACCTTATATCTAGTGCAAACCTATCCGTTTTGAGAACATCTTTTTATACTGGCTTATAATGCCACTTTTTAAAACTAGATTTTTATGTCTATGGACAATAAGATGCCTTTCATATGATATCTCCTCTATTAAGATGCGTCCATCCCAACAGAGGTGATATTAATTCATTGTCTTTATAGGTGTTAGTTTTTTGGGAAAAAAGGTCTGTTAATGGAGGATATCTATAAAGATAATGAATTTTTTCCTTCGGCATTAAAAAGCAACTCATTGCGGCTCTGTCTAAAAATAAATTACCTATCCTATATTAACAATATTACGGTATGTTAAACTTATTTCTTATTAGAATAAATTGCAAATCCCGGTCCTGTCTATATTCTATTTAGCCATTGTTCATTACTTCTTATTTTTAAATCCATTATTTACACATTTATCAAAACTATATAGTATATAGACTTTCCCGTCTATGTATAAAATATTTGCTAACAGCATTATAACAATTTCTTGACCTATCCAAAATTTGCTGACATTGGTATAAAAAATCACTCAATTTCTTTTTACTTGCTGACTCAATTCAACATGCTAGCTTTGTTTAAAGCAATAAAATATCCTTGCAATATATCATGTGTCTTTGTGAATCTTATTATTTTCTTAAGTTATCGCCTGGCAATGCAATCTCGTGTCACTTCGATGAGTTAATATTAATAATGCTATATAAATTAATAGAGATTTATACGTTACGCTTCCGTGGCAACTGGATATGTCATTGTTTACAGATTCCTTTGCTGTCGGCCTTTCCACTTAAGTAGTTTGCTTTTTTGTTGCGGACTGCTTGTTTACGCAAATCCTGGTGGATGGCGCTCGTAGTTGTTGGTTTTGTAGCAGATCCAAGTCATAGTGGGTTCTTTCAGTTCTTTGTTCCTTGAAAGGCGTGGTAAAATGGCGTCGACTTGATTTGCTTCTTCGTGTGTTGGTATTGGATGGGCTAAAGAATACAATCAAATATAAGTATCGTAAATGTGATTTTTGGCAAGATTTGATTTAAGGTTTGTTATTATTGAATTATTTTTTAAATTATCTAATTCGTTGTCTACTGCAGCAGGTATTTCATTCATATATTATAATTTCTTATACTTTTTTAATCTTGTAGAAATCCCTAGACTAAGAATGGGAATACTTCTCCTAGTGATTGTTAGAATGGCTAAGTCTTGTATGGACTTGATTGGTGCTTTCCAATAGCTCCTGACTGGTCCTGGATTGTGATCCATGCGGCATGTTCTCAAGGTAAGGTTATATATACATTATTTGCAATTTCTTACTGATTTGCTATACACTTCTTGGTATCTCTTAGTAGAATACATTCGGCTATTGGTAATTCATAGTACTCGGTTTCATTATGAAGCTAATTACTAAGTTGTGTTTGTTTATATACCAGGTTTACGAGCATAAGAATATATCTTGTATAGCTCCTGTAATATATATATTTTTGCTAAGTCTAAGTTTGTTTCCAGGCTTTCATGTACTTCTGATATGATGTGATTGTTTATATTTTCAGCGTAGTTTTTTAACAATTTGATTTTTGCTTCTGTAATTTGTAGTGAATTCACCATCTCCTCTGTGCTTTTTCCATGCTACTGGATTGCTGCGCAAGCCTTGACAGTGTTGAATCCAGACCATTAGATATAGAATCCATACACCATCTTAGATCTTCAGTATTCATGACCATGTAGTCCAATCCTACGATGAAGGATACAGAGATGGACAGACCTTGGTTGTTTCCTAAGGTTCGTTATATTCCAAATATTTATTAAACTATTTAACTCTTTATCGAGTGCTACTGATAACTTTTCCATATATTTTAGTCTTTTACAGTTTACTCAGTCTTCTAGGCATCCGAATTTAAAGGCTGGAGAGGTTTCTGTGGTGTCCAGCCATGGTTCATGGGGTGATCCCCTCATGAGGATTTTGCAAATATCTCTACTTCTTGGCTGTTGCTAATTGTGGTCAATGCTATAATACCCTGTGGAAAATTTAATATCTACTTATTTAACTTATGTACTATACCTATTTATATTTATATTATGTCCCCTTTATCTATCCCTTTTCTTTTTGATATTGCATATCTACATATATCTATATTTATTTTATTATATTATAGCCTATTTTTCTTCGTGCTTTCTCGTTACATATTTATTTACATATTGTTATTATTTATTTCCTAACTTGCTTAAAAATTTTTTAGGTGTATGTATTTTCCGCTTCCAGATGCTGTCCTCTATTTAATTTATTTGGGTCACTGAGATGATGGTACTGCTATCAACTTGCCAGGATAGGTTTGCTAACTTTATATATACATATTTATTTTATCCTGATATTGCCATTGTCTGCTTTAGATATACTTCTATATATTTCTATTTCATTTTATGCTTCCTAAACTTACTTTTTACATATATTATACTAGTTTTTCCTATTTACGGTATATTCTATATATATAACTTCTTAGCTATAACCATTTTTTCTTTATTCTCTATCTATGATTTACATATACATTTCTTTATCGTCCTTTTACTTGGGTTCTATGCCCTTCATATTCTTTTTAAGCCTTTATGGTACCAACTTTTTTCACTGGTAGTCACCCTAAGCAACTCGTGTATTTTGGCACACATATTATCTATCTTCTTGACGCCTAAATGTAAGCTGGAAACGCTCCTAAGAACGTTTTTCTTGCATTCTTTAGGCCTGGATATGTTAAACTTGTTATAATAATCATCCTTGTATATACTTCCTACATATTGTCAATGACCTCCACTAGTCAGTAACTTTTGCTTGATCTATGTATATGCTTTATTCCTCTGATTCAACCCTTTATCTTTATATTTACCTTCTGTATTCTCTATATATACTTTATCCACATAGTTTTATTCTATTTTGTCCCCTAAAAAGGACCCTTCTATGTAACATTTAACTATTCTAGTTTCATATACTTTTTGGCTATACCTTATTTGTACTTTCTTATTCTATATATACCGTTTAATAATTTCTCTTAACTCCTAAGTGCCTTATATTTTTATTCTGAGATTTTATTTTACTCCTAACAATTTTCGGACTCTATTTTCAAAGTCTTCGTGTTCCCGTTTATTTCTAGTTTCCTCATCTACCTCCTGGGTATATAATTGAATATCTGTGATGTCTCCCATATTTTCCTCTCCCTGATTGGTGTCTCCTATTTCGACGTCGTCGTTACTAATAGGAGTAGACTCTGTCCATGGGTCATAATATGGCAACATTCTACTGACATGTACCGTATCTGTAACCTTTCTCTTTCCTCCAATTTTTTCTACTTCATAGTTTACCTCTCCCATCTTTCTTACTATTTTGTAGGGCCCAAACCACCTTAATAATAATTTCTCACTGCGCCCTACTTTTCTTATAGGAATAAATATTTTTACTTTGTCCCCCTCTTGAAACTTTAATTCTCTATGCCTGTCGTCAAATCGTACTTTATCTTTTCCTTGACTTTTCTTTATATTTTCTACTGCGATTGCCCGTATTGCCAACGCCTTTTCTCTGATTTGGAACGAGTCTGTTTGTATTTCACTATCTGTTAATGCTGCTTCTACTGGGAGGGTAGGCTCTCTGGCGAATGTAAGCATAAATGGGCTGTACTTTGTTGTGTCTTGTATGGCTGTATTGTAGGCAAACGTTATGAATGGTATATATGAGCACCAGTCTGTTTGTTGAGTATTGACGTACATTGCCAGCATATCTGCAATAGTCCTGTTTAGTCGTTCCGTTAACCCGTTACATTGGGGATGGTATGCAGTGGTGAATTGGCTTCTTACCCCCATTATGATTCCTACCTCACGTACTAATTCTGATTGGAAAGTTTTCCCTCTATCGCTCAATAAAGTCCTTGGTATTCCATGTATTAATAATACCTTTTCTAATAAAAATTTTGCTACAGGGCCTGCCTTACCATTAGGCAGAGCTGCTGTTATTGCATATCTTGAGGCGTAATCCGTTGCTACTACTATCATTGTCTTCCCTTGGTTACTTCTTCGAAAAGGACCCAATAGGTCAATTCCCACTTTGTCGAACATTAGTCCTACTTTGATAGGTTGTAGAAGGCCTGGTGTCTTTCTATACTGCTGTCCTTTTCTCGCCTGACAGTCTGGGCATCCTTTTATATATTTTTCAATATCTTTGTACATCCCTGTCCAGAAAAATCTATTTTTTATCTTGTCTATTGTTTTGGTGAGACCTAAATGACCACATGTAGGCGAAGCATGTAGTTCCCACATTATCTCTTCCCTCATTGCCTTCGGGACTACCAGGAGGTTTTGTAAGCCTTTTGTGCTAGAGCTGACTTTATATAAGATATTGTCTGTGAGTCTAAAGTTTTTTGCTCGCCGTCTAGTTGATATGCTTATTGCTGGGTCATCTGGATTTGTTATGGCTAGTTTTAGCTGTTTTAGTTCTGGATCCTTTTCTTGCAATTCACTTATTTGTTCACTTTTTAATGCAAATGTTGGTAATTCGTCCAGCTCTTTTTCATTTTGTTGCTCCGCAGGGAATACTGGATTGCGTGACATACAATCGGCGTCTTTATGTGCGCTGCCACTCTTGTACTCTACTGTGTAGTCATATTCAGCTAATTTTAATGCCCACCTGGCTAACCGTCGGTTATTCTCTTTGATTGAGTGCATCCAACAAAGCGCGTGGTGGTCTGATACAATTTTAATTGGTTGCCCATATATTAGATGCCGGAGATATCCCATTGACCACACGACGCATAGCAGTTCCAACTCACTTATGGAATAGTTTTTTTCGCAGTTTGATAAGCTTCTACTTATATATGCCACTGGATGAGCAGTTTTAGTTTCGTCTTCCTGTAGTAGGATTGCCCCGATGCCGCATGTGGATGCATCTGTCCTTAAAATGGTGCCCTTGTTTGGGTTGAAATGATGCAGTACCGGTGCTGACGTCAGTTTATTTTTTAGGGTCTGAAAGGCTTCTTTCTGTTTAGGTCCCCATACAAACTTTGTGGATTTTTTCGTTAATTCGTGCAAAGGACGTGCGATAGTGGCAAAGTTATTTATAAACTTCCTATAGAAATTGCATAAACCTATAAAGCTTTGTACGTCCTTCACCTTTTTTGGTGTTGGAAATTTTTGTACACAAATGATTTTGTCGTCGTCTGGGAGGATGCCATCCCTACTGACTTTAAATCCTAGAATTCTTATTTGTTCTCTAAGGTATTCACATTTATTAGGTTTGAGTGTTAGGTTGGCTTGTCGTAGCCGTTCGAATACTTTTCTTAATTTTTGGATGTGTTCCTCTATTGACTGTGAAAAAATAATGATATCATCCAGATATATTAATACTTCCTTCCATTTCATATCCCAAAATATTTTGTCTGCTAGTTCTTGAAATGTTGCCGGTGCGTTGCAAAGGCCGAAACTGAGTACGTTGAATTCATATGATCCGTGCCCCTGTGCCACAAAGGCTGTATATTGTTTTGAATTTTCTTCTATTGGCACCTGCCAATAACCCGAAAATAAATCCAAGGTACTGAAATATTTGGCGTCTCCTAGATACGTTAGGATGTCGTCTATTTGCGGTAAAGGCCAGTTAGACTTCTTAGTACATTTATTAAGTTTTCTATAATCGCAGCAGAATCTTGTTTTACCATCCTTTTTCTTAACTAATACTACAGGACTCGCCCAGGGGGAGTGGCAAGGCCGTATGACGTTACTTTCTAGCATTTCATTTATTTGATCGTCAATTATTTTTCTTTCTTTCTGAGATACACGATATGGTCTGCTTTTTACTGGTTTTGCCTCCCCGACGTCTATTACGTGCTCTATTAAATCCGTTCTACCCATATGTTTCGCTGTTTTCGCAAATACGTCATTGTATTCTATTAGTAAGTCCTCTAATGCTCGTTTAGCCTCTTTGTTGGTAATGTTATGTAATTTGTGATCTGCTAATGTTACGTTATCATCATCTTCCAGGCATTGTATATTTAGATTTAACGCAGAGTTTATATCTGGATGTGTTTCTTCTAGGTACGCCATTGTTGATTCTTTATACAGTTTGGTTGGTTCCCTTGCGCTTCCGCGTACTTTTAGGAATATTTTTTCGCCATTAGTATATACATGTGATTGTATTGTCAGTCTTTTAGAGGCTAGCCAGTCCGAGTTATACCTGCAACTCCAGACTGTTACCTCTTTTTCCTCTATTTCCCCCATTAATTTAATTTCTATAGTTTCTACCTTATCTTTCTTTATGACGTAATCCCTGGCCAATCCTAATTTATAACTTATGGATTTATTTTCTATCTCAATGTTCAACAAGGGCTCCTTGTCTTCTGTGACGTTTTCTGGTTGCCAGTCTGATTTACATATCAGAATTTTTATTTGGTCCTTTTTAAAAATATCATAGATCATTTTCTTTAATAAATCCCATTCTGTGGAGTTTAGTCTCCATCCCCTCCGTGTGATTGCTAGAGTGTTAATTTTATCCTTTTTTAATTGTTGGTATAACGTAGATAAGCTTTTGTATATTTTGTCAAGTCTTGGCTTTTCTTTGTATACTTCTTTTATATGTAAAAAGAATGCCGTTTTAATCCCATTTTGTATCATTGTAGAGCCACCTATTTTGCCCTTTTGCCTATTAACAATTTTGGGGAATATTTTCTTAATTTGCCTCTGTACTTTTCTATGTGTTTTGAAGGTTGTTGTCAGTCCATAAGCTATGGCTACATTTTGAGGTAGTGCATATATATCTTGCTTTATCTCTGTTATTATGTGGTCCATTTTCTCTTTTGTTATCAATTCATTTGCTATCATAAATGCTTGGAATTTTTTATAGGTTTTATTATATCTGTCAGTAATAATATTTGCGTGTTCATATTTTTGTTGTGATTTTCTACTATTTGTCCTGTGTGTTTGTTCCATTTTTTGTATTACTAAGCCAGATATTGGGGTTCGTTTCCTTATTTCTGGATTAAGAGGAATTTGGATTCGCTTATTTAAAATTAGGACTCTTTTGTGTATATCTATTACTGCTTGGTGTTTTATTAAGAAATCCATTCCTAATATGACAGGATATGGAGCTACTGATATAATTTTTGCCTTTATACTATCTCTAAATATCTGGTTACCCTCTATCCGTACTGGTGTGTTTATTTCCCCTATTACGGGGATTCTATGCCCTCCTGCCGTTATTAACACAGTATTGCTATGTCTATAATGCTCTTTTGGTGCCCATTTTTCCTGAATTATGTTATGCTGGGAGCCTGTGTCCACGATTGCTTGTAGTGATGTGTTATTTAAGAAAATGGTTATGCTTAATATGCCAGCTGGCATGTCTCCCCTTGTCAAGGTGGCAGGGGTGTCTCTTACTTTTGCCACCTGGAAGCGTTTGGGTATCTTTGCTGGGATTTACATGTTGCAGCAAAATGTCCTGCTTTTCCGCAAGCATAGCAAACTGGATTGTTATTTCCATTTCTCTGTCCATTTTGGTGGTAGCTTTGTTGTTGTGTAAATTTACGTGGATTATATTGCTGATTTCCTTGGGGTCTTACATTAGTTTGATAGCTGTTAAATGGTGGTTTGTATGTGTTTTGCTGCTGATAGGATGGTTGCCTGTATGCGTTATTAAAAAATGGCGGCCTATGTGTATTTCGGGGCTGGAAAGGTGCCGGTCTGTACGTATTTTGTAAGAATGGCGTCCTCGGTGCACCTTGTGGCTGGAAAAATGTCGGTCTGTATGTATTCTGATACTGAGTAAATGGAGGCCTATATGTTCTGTTTTGCACCTCAGTATTGACAAGTTTCTTAGGAGCTTTATCGATTGTCCTGGCGATTTCTTTTAGTTCCTCTAGTGTTATTGGAGGAGTGTTCGGTACATTTGTTAACCAGTAATAGTGATATTTATTCTCTTCTGTCAGGCCCTCATTAAATATGTTTGTAAATTCTTCAAAATCCATATTTGTTTTGTAGTCATTGTATAGCACCTGTAGCTCATATATGTAGTTTACTACTGTTTCACTTTCTTGTTGTTTCCTTTGTTCCACTCGTTTTTTCAATGTTATTTCATAACTTTTGTCTTCGAATTCTTTCTTAAAATCGTTGCACAACTCACTCCAATCGTTATTTGGATGATGTGCTGTATATTGATAGAACCATAGGTTTGCCGCACCATCGAGAAATGTCCCAAAATATGCTATTTTTAACGCTTCATCCCAACCGTTTGCTATCGCGGTTCTTTCATAACCTCTCAGAAACTCGCTAGCTTTATTTTGGCACGGATTAAACGTTGGTGGATTTATAAACTGTGGGATGGCAGCTTTCTTTGCGTTTGTCATCGCCCCTAATATAGTTGTGTTCGCCATTTTAGCGAGAATTTGTCTTGTTGCAGGCTTTGGTGGAGCTTCTTCTTCAGGAGTTTCCCCACTGTCCAGTTCCTCCTGGCTATTTGTGTTTTCCTCTGTTGGGTTGATCTTTGTACTGTGTGCCGTTTCTGCCGCAAATGGTAAGAGGTTAATCAGGGT
>MU186597.1:48117-87696 GCA_016904865.1 Pissodes strobi | reverse complement strand
AATGCTTCAGCCTCTCTACCTTCGTTGTCGGTCTTGTTGTGATGTTTGAGCCAGTTGGTGTTGTGGGCATTGAAGTCTCCCAGAACGATTATTTCTGAACTGGGGTGATCAACCTGTATTGAGTCAAAAGTGGTAGCTAGTGTTGAAAAAAAGCTTTGGTAGGCTCTATCGCTCGGAGGGCGATAGAGACAACATATAAACTTGGTTAATCCCTTGGCGGTGAACTTGAGCCACATGGCGTCAAGGTTGTTCGGTTCGAGTGTTTCCTCTCAATGACATGAAAGGTCGCTTCGGACATTGAAAAGTATATCTCAATCGATAAGTCATGCTCACCTTAGTAATCGGTACAGTGTAAATTAATCAAGCCTTTGAGCAATAGACATTGTTATTGTTTATAACAGAAGTGCCTTTTTTCATGTATTATCACCTGTCGTAGATCGATCCCATGATACAAAGAATCAAAGAATAACAGGTATGATATTGCGCACGCTACTATCAGCTGATTCGCTCCTGTTGACGTCACAATGAGAGTTGCCGCCATTAAAATCTACGGGTTTACAAGGGGTCTTTTATGATATTTTAAGCTTTGTTTATTTTGCGGTGTATCTTGTGGTCTTTTGTCAGCAATGTCAGCATTTTGTGAGATTTGTAGCATTTGAGTTGAATTTGGAGACTCTTTAGTGTAAAAAATTTAAAACAAATCAGGTTAGTAATACTATTTTGAACTATTAGTGTGACTTTAGTAATAGTGCCTTTGTGTGGACAATAGTAACATTATTTTGTTGTTTTAAAAGCTATATAAGGTATAATAAGTAATTAATTATTGAGCAAGTGATTAAGACTTAACATTAATTTTTGACATTTAACATTTATAAGGTTAGTTATAAGCTATACATATTAAAAATGCGTTGTGCTGTAGCTAGTTGTCTGAGTGACAATCAGACAAAACGTGCTGACAAATCTGTAAGATTTTCTATCTTATTTATACAATTTCTAAGCATGATATCTCTTATATGTGCATTCCATATATTGAACATTATTTCTCAATTTTGCTTCATATTGATTATTTATTTAGTTTATTAACAAATCAAAATAATAAAATACCTTTCAGTAACTTAAATAAACTCAAAACTAATGACCGATTAAATGTAATCGATATAACAGTTCTAACGGCAACTATTTAAAATCACTCTCATTGTGACGTAATGCGCGAACACGGCAGAATTGGGCACTCGGGAATATCATACCTGTTATTCTTTGTATCATGGATCGATCCCGAATCTGAGCTACATAAACTGCACGTCACACGTCATACAAAGCATAGCGTCACGCAATACTGGTCCTGTCAATAATTATATCAGATTTAACCCTCTCAAAACTTGATAAAATGTTTATTTTGACCTAGTATTAACTAAAATCTTTTGTTTATTAAAAACAAAAAGCTTAACTTTTTAAACTAGATATATTTATCATATTCAAATATATTATTATTTCAGTTAATATTTAGATGGAATATATAAATAATAATAATAGTAACTCTATAGGATAACTACGGTGATAATGTCAGAGATTTTAAATGCTAGAGGAGATACCAAATGATATGATATTTCACTGATTTTCCATCTTAAAAATGATAAGGCTTAACTCGGTGACGCAACACCAATCTTACCACTTCAAATCAGATTGACTCGTGCCGAGAATAAAACTTATTTTCGAGTTTATTGCCTTGCGTAAAAACTGCAAAATTTCAGCTTGGTCATCCATACTCTACTACCATTAAACATCAGACAATAATAATTCTAACGCTCATTTTAATGTATTAATTTTATGTGTTTTGAGTTTGACAAGTACAAGTACTTAGAAATATTAGATTATTTAATAAATAAATTTTACGCATGCAACATATTTCTCTTCACGCAAGATTTTGCTTTTGATATAACATTATTAATTAGTTTATTTAAATATTAAAAACAAAAAATATGAGTTGATGTTGAACTCAAAATAATGTTAATATTGATTTCTGTATATTCCCAAGAATCAGGTGGTTTAGAGTTGCTGATGTCTGCAAAAGTTATGTCATCTTATTTTATTAGATTGGTTTTTCACTTAAACCTAGACTTTGGTGATTAAAGATTGTTGTTTTAATATTTTGCAGGACTCTTAAAAAATTTGTAATATTTGTAATATTTTAAGCCCTTTCAGCGGAAAAATTTTACATTTATTTTAGCTAATAGAGTACTTCGGTCAGATCATGTGATGTATTTACAGACAATTCTTGATTGTAAACGATACCACTCACGAGTAAAATGCCACCATATGTACTATACTTTTAGCAATTATCTCAGAAATTACCAATAGCAGGAACTCACGCTTGGAACTACCAATTATAAATGACGTGGAAGCAAAGCCCCCAAATTTGGTACCATTAGATATATCTTCTATGTCAGTATTTGCTGAAAATACTTATGAGTCAGCAGCTAAATTACTATTTTTAGCTATCAAATGGGCCAAGACTGTCCCTTCTTTTTTGCAAGTAAGTATAGGAAGGAAAAAGTCACGTTTTTACTTAACTTTAAATTATATATTATTTTATTTTCATTATGTGATAACCGAAATATACTGTAAACGACTAATTTTTGGTAACCCGTTTTAATCGCCAATAGTATTACAGCCACTAATATTTCCGCCTTACACCTTAAAGCCTCGGCAGTATAATCATCATAATTACATAACGCCATGAATCGCCTCTGTTATTCATACAATAACTATATATACGCCTTATTTCTAATCCTTATAATATACCTACTCCGACTAGATTCTACTACTGCGCCATTCGCCTTCCAGAGTTAGCACGTTCTCGCCTATTTGAACGTCGCCTCTCCAAAATTTCTTGTTACAACATAATATTACAGCGAGACAGATATTTAACTAGATATTGAATTTTCACCTGCCGTATTATTTGATTTTTCAGAAAAAGTTTTACTAAATTATGTGGTAACGTGGTAATCGAAACGACAAATTTAATCATTGTCACTATTTTTGAAAATGCAATATTTACAAACAATTCCGTTGATTTTGGTGGTACCAGAGAGGAAAAAACTAAAATGAGTGGCGACGATAAGCGTGTCACCTTTCAAGTTGGTGTTCCCGGTTTTGGTGACCTTGGCTCTGCTCCGTTGACAACATTACCAATAAGTATCGGTCGAAAAGTATTTTAAGCCAATAACAATGACATTTGATCACCTGAAATCGGCTGATGGTGTTTTGAGTTTGACAATTATACTCTTTGTGTTTGGGCATGCGCATACAAAATCGATTAACAGGCTGTCCTTTTAAGATTTTTTTCTTACTGGTATTACTTTTGTTTTTTACATTATTAAACTGCTTTATTATTCCGAACCAGCTTTTGCACATAGTGTGTTGCATGGAATGTAACACTAAGAGGAAAAATAGGATAAACCGTAATAAATATCTAAAAACTGAAACTATATTATATAATCAAATATACAGGGTGCTACAAAATCGAGTGCATGCATGGGGATCTCGGGAACCGTAACAGATGCGAGGTCGGTTAAATTAAGGCAAAGTTGCGCAATTCTATGTCCACCAAGATGCCGTTTTGAAATTTGAAAAATTCTGAACACTTCCGGAGATATCTGGAAAAATACGAAATTTTCCAAAATCGTTTTTAATTTTTTCTGACGTTATTTGAAAAAAATATTTTTACATAAATAATACTTTTTTATTTCCACTTTTTCCCTTCTACAAGGAGGCACTGTTAAATTTAAAATCCGACGTTTGGTCTTTTAGCAGCCATCATCAACTTATTTTTCTTAAATACGGTCCTGGATATTTTTTTGTTTTTCGTTTCCTTTTAGCCTCCGTAAGGCAATGACGTATCGCAAACATAAGAAAAATTCATACTTTTATGAAATATTCGCCTTAAAATTTATAAATCGCCCATCTATATCTAACCCATCATTTTATTTATAAATCAGTGCTTATTCAACGCATTAAACAACAATTGGAAACTTTCATACTTTTATGTTGAAACAAAAGTATGTGTAAATTTGGGCTAGATAAATAATCATATCAAAGTTTGGAATTTGTCTTTTGACGGTATGGGTCCAGAAAAAAAAATTTGGTTTTCTTTGGCCAACGTTTTGAAAAATGTATCCACAAAGCCCCAGATTTTCCGAAACGTTGGCCAAGGAAATCTTAGTTTTTCTTCTTTCTTAACCCACACCCATAAAAGCCAATGTAAAAATTATTACTAAAAATTATTAGAGAGTTGCAAGGAATACCTAAGAATAGGAAAAAGGTAGAAAATTAGGTTTCATTTAAAATTTAAAATGTGACAAAATGTTAAAGAACTGTTAATAATACTTTAACAATAAAACTAATTTTAACTCATAAGCAACACGCTAAAGAATATCTTCAGAGTTTTTGCGAAATGGAAATTCAACATTAACATAAAAATTGCGAAAAGATACAATAAATAAATAGATAAATAAATAACCTAATTATGTAATTATTTGTTGTATGTTTTTGCTATTTATATGTTAATGTTGAAAATCCATTTCGCAAAAACACTGAAGTTATATCTACTTTAGCGTTTTGCTTATGAGTTAAATTTAGTTTGGTTATTAAAATTTTATTTAGCTAGTTCTTTAACATTTGTGTTGTGAGATTTTAAATAAAAGCTAATTTCCTACTTTTTTCCTATTCTTAGGTATTCCATGCAACTCTGCCTAGAAATTTTTAAATTGGCTTTTTATAGGTGCGGGTTAAGAAACAAGAGAAACTAGGATTCATTAGGCCAACGTTTCGGAAAATCTAGGGTTTTGTGGGTACATTTTTCAAAACGTTGGCCAAAGAAAACCTTATGTTTTTTCTTTTTCGACCCATACCGTCAAAAAATAAATTCAAAAATTGTATAGTATTATTTATCTAGCCCAAATTTACCCATACTTTTATTTTAACATAAAGGTATAAATGTTTCCAATATAATCGTTCTTCATTGCGTTGAATAAAGTCGGATTTATAAATAAAATAATGTGTTAGACAAAGATGGGCGAATCATACATTTTAAGGCGAATTTTTAATAAAATTATGAATTTTTCTTGTATTTGCGATACGTCATTGCCTTAGGAAGGCTGGTAGGCAACGAAAAACAAATAATATATATACAGGACCGTATTTAAAAAAAATAAGTTGATGATGGTTGCTAGAAGACGAAACGTCGGATTTTTTTATTTAATAATGCCTTCTTGTAGAGGGGAAAAAGTGGCAATGAAAAGTGCTATTTACTTTAAAATATATTTCAAATAACATCAGAAAAAAATAAAAACGATTTTGGAATATTTCGTTATTTTCCGGATATCTCGATCTCCGGAAGTGTTTACAATTTTTCAAATTTTAAAACGGAATCTTGTTGTACAGCAAATTGCGCAACTCTGCCTTAATTTAACCGATCTCGTATCTATTAGGGTTCCCGAGATCCCCATGCATGCACTCGAATTTGTAGCACCCTGTATAATATATTAAATATTCAAAACGATATTATGAAATATTAAATACTACGGATTTTAATGTCACCATGCATAGAAGCGATTTTCTTTCAAAATTGATTTTTCCTGTTATAGTCTAAACTACTCTAGACGGTGGCATGTACAGGGTGGCCCGTTTAAGAGGAGCCTATACCTTATCTCGAAAACTACGGGGGTTAAAAAAATGTAAATACAAAAGTTATTCCCAATAAAATGATCTTTATTTTTTTTGTATTGTTCTAATCGTCACTTTTTTATATACAGGATGGTCAAAGAAACACTTTTTTAAATGAAACACCCTATATTTTATTATATTTTTGGATTCTACTTAAAATTCTAAGCATATTTGTTGTATGATGTTATACCTCTAGAGTTAGTAGTTTCACAGCTATAAACAGTTGAAATCGGTACTTTGCCTACTTTTCACCTTGGTAACAGGAAGATCATTAAAGATGGAGTAAAATGAATTCCACATTCCTATTTTAACTTTCTAAGAGCTATCTGATGGTGCTAACTGATGGTACCTACAGAGGTACCAGATTTGGTACCTATGGTACCACCTGCCAATTAGTACCGTCAAATAGCTCTTGAAAAGTTAAGACAGGAATGTGAAATTAATTTTATTCCATCTCTAATGGTCTTCTTGCTACCAAGGTGAAAAGTGGTCAAAGTACCGATTTTCAACTGTTTATATCTGTCAAACTACTAACTCTAGGGGTATAACATCATACATCAAATATGCTTAGAATTTTAAGTAGAATCAAAAAATTTAATAAAATATAGGGTGTTTCATATAAAAAAGTGTAACTTTCTTTGTCCATCCTGTATAGAAAAAAGTGACGATTTAAACAATACAAAAAAAATAAAGATCATTTTACTAGGAATAACTTTTGTATTTCAATTTTTTTTCCAACCCCCGTAGTTTTCGAGATAAGGTATAGGCCCCTCTTAAACGGGCCACCCTGTACATAGTGTCCCATTTTCGACGATATTAGTGGGTATCTCACTTACGAGTAAAGATAGAGAGTTGCATTTTTCGCAATACTGTGCTACTTTTTTGTGAAAAGAACGTTGATATAAACAAAATTTTTATAGCCCGCTTCATTTCTGAGATACAGGGCGAAAATGAAAATAATGCATTTTGGGACCCCCCTTCGTATCTCCATTATTCTTTAACATATCGCAAAGCTAAAAACTAGCTCTTATTCACTTTTTACGTAGAATCTAGTGGCATAGTGCTTTCGTTTGAATGGAAGCTTTACAAAAATATAGAATACATGATATGTATTTTAAATAATAAGCCTAAAACTCATAATTTCACAAAATGTAACTCTCTATACGACATTCATGAGTATGGTATAAGCATTATCTTCTAAACAACGGTATAAGCATTAGTCGGCAGAGATTATTAGAGCAATGGAATGATCATTTTTATTGGCAAAACCTGTCACTTACAAAATTTAATTTTCTGTGTAATATTGTATTTTTACGATCGATGGTGAGAATGAAAATTATCAATATTTTGAAAAATATGACATGTCTGTTTTATACAGAGCAATGAAAACTTTTTAGGATTTATTTTTTTATTAAAGTAGCATTGTAATTTATAGATAATATCCGGAAAGAAGACTACCCGGTAATTTGATGTTTTCGGGAATAATGAGAACATGGAACTTTTATCCGACCCCTACCAACAACGTATAATAAAGAATATCGCGGTAAGGACGGAGGCCACGTTCCTTGTTCCAATAATTTTTTCTTTATTTCGGAAAACATTACAAGATCAGGTTGCCTTTTTTCGGGATATCTATATATTAAAATGATACTTAACAAATATCTAAACCCAAATAAGTCAAAAGGTAAATAAATATTAAAACAAACTTATTGAAATAAAGGTGAGAAGCTGCATGGAAGTTTTCATTACTCTGTATAAAGCAGACTAACATGTCATGTTTTTCAAAATATTGATAATCTTCATTTTCAGCCATCGTAAATAATACAATATTACACAGAAAATATAAATCTTGCCACTGACAAGTATTGCCAATAAAAAATGACCATTCCATTGTTTTAATAATCACTGTCTACTAATACTTGTTGTTTAAAAGACAATTATCATCGAGAATGTTGTATAGAGACACATTTTGTGAAATTATGAAATATAGGCTTATTATTTAAAATACATATCATGTATTACATATTTTTAAAAAGCTTATAAAATTTCTAATCAAACGATAGGAAAATATACATAGTGTTTCATACAAAAATACAAGAGTGTCATATAGAGACACATTGTGTGAAATTATGAATTTTAGGCTTTTTATTTAAAACACGTATAATGTATTATATATTTTTATAAAGCTTATAAAATTTCCAATCAAATGAGGAAGAACAATATACAGTTTGATTTATAGCTAAAAATTGACAGCTCACAGTAAAAATCTGATCACGCCACTGGATTCTACGTAAAAAACTGTATAAGAGCAATTTTTCAGTCTTGCTATATGTTAGAGAATAACGGAGATACCCGGGGGTTCCTCAAATGCAATATGTTCAATTTGCTCGTAAGTGAGATACCCCGTAATATCAACGAAAATGGGACACCCTGTACGGTGTGAGTGGGTTATTAAAGTTGCGTTCGTTTTTGGGAGCCGTGGAGCCGAGCATTCCTTTTGGTCAATTGTGCTCAACAACATCGATAGAAAAGGCGGTTTTTGAAGCTATGAGTGGTTCAAGCGTCCTTACTACTCGCGTCTAGAGACAGCACGGACACTTTGGAAGCATCTTGGCAACTTTGGCCCTTATGACTTGGCGCGCAATTTGAAAAGTTATATGTTGGCCAGTCGAAGCATTTTTTTAAAACAAATTAAGGAAGAAAATTTGTAATTGAAAATTTGTAATTTTGCATTAATTGTCCTAAACATATTAAATTATATTATTATTAATTATAAGATTTCACTTCACGCATGGCCCTCCGCTCGCTCCGGGGGCGCAACCAAACAAAACTAACCCAAACCAATCCACGGCACGCCCAAAATGAAGAAAAGAAAACTCTTTACAAACATAACCTTCAAAAAAATCTTGCTCCTGACGGTAATCGAACTCAGAGCATCGTATCACAAGCAAGATCACCAGACCTGTTGGAAACAATAACTGACTGGATCGTGATACATTCAAACAAATCCTCTAATCAGTAAATAAACCAAGTCCCGCCCCACTGAGCTGTGGAGGCGAATGTCAAGATGTTCGTTAGCCAGAATATCCAGGCTGTCTCGAGAATTCGCGTCTACCTACAGCACTTTTCAGCCTTCACGCAGGCGTACGTGCTAATTCACGTATTTTTCAAAGCTGTTTTGTCTTGATTTTGGGCATTGTCTTGGATTAGTTTTGTTTGGTTGTGCCCCCGGAGCGAGGGAAGCCGAGCGGAGGGCTATGTGTAAAGTGAAATATTCGAACGACTGGCTGCTGCCAAATGCGCAGGTCCGAAGGTCGAAAATCTGCTGTAGGTAGACCCGAGTATCTCTAGACGCTATAGTCTTTAAAGTTCTTACTTCTCTTGGATAGAAAGACCGAGCCACGAGGGTGTAATTCTAACTCGCCTCCTTGTGGTACACCCTGGGCAACGTTATATACCGGCTAAAGAGTTAGAGAACTAGGCAATCCGGACTGTCTAACGACCTCTTGGATATCCTGACACACAAATGGCCTTTTTCAAGGCCAAAGGACAAAGACCGTGGGACCAATCTTGCAGATCTGCCAACTTAATATAGAAAATATAAGCCAATCGAAGAGCGACTGTTTATCACAACTTCTCTTAGACAATGATATTGACATTTTCTTAATACAGGAAACCCACATTGCAGGCGAAACACAGATTCAGTTGAGAGGAAAGATTGCAGGGTACAGGTTGATTGGAGCAACATACCACCCATGTTATGGTACAGCTACATATGCAAGGACCAATATTGATAATGTGGAGCTTGTCTCTACTTCTGATAACGAAAATATCCATAATACAACTACAAGAGTGGGTTATTTAAATATCATTAACGTATACAAATCCCCAGCCGTCTCCTGGCCAGCCAACCAGCCTCCACCCGTCATCCATCCTACCTTAATAGCAGGCGATTTTAACAGCCACCATACTGATGGGAAGTATAGGCATAACGACTCAAGTGGGCTCAAGATTGTGGAATGGGCTGAGATGCAGAACATGCACTTAATCTATAGTCATAAAGACATTGCCACTTTCAAATCAGGCAGATGGGGTTTGGAGACAAACCCTGACCTTTGCCTTGTTTCCACTGACTTGGGGGTTAAGCCAATTCCCGTCAACCGTTTTATCGTTAAACGCTTTCCGCACAGTCAGCACAGATCAATTTTTTTTGAGGTAGGCATATAGATTCCTGTGATCCTTACGTCTCAGCTGCCCCGATGGAATTTCTCCAAAGCTGACTGGTCTAGCTTTACTGAACACCTGGACTTTAACATACTCCTCACCCACGGAACTACCAAAACATTGTCAACACTGTTATAAAGACTGCCAAAAAATATATTCCTAGATGTATTAGAAAACAATATATACGAGGATAGACCGAAGCGAATGAGAGGCTGTATGCGGCCTATATGGAGAGTGGAAGATCTGAAGTCGCAGATGACCTTCTTCATAGCCTGGACGAAGCTAGAAAGACCAAATGGCGGAACACTACTGAAAAACTGAACTTCAGACACTCTAGCAGAAAAGCATGGAGCCTATTAAAAAAGTTAGGAGCTAACTCACATGTCCCACAAACCAAGCCAAGTGTTACACCTGATCAATTTGCCAACAACATAGTGAAAATATCTAGAGCACCTGCTAATAAAGAACACTCACGTAAAGTAAAGAAAGACCTTAAATTATTTAAGAAAGATAGCCGTGAACAACAAGATCTGTCAAAACCTTTCACAGTCACAGAAACGATACGGGCCCTACAAGAGTTAAAAAATGGCAAGGCTCCTGGTTTTGACAACCTACACCCTTAGTTCTTAACGCACTGTGGACGAAAAACAAGAGAATGGCTCACAATATTCTACTCCCACATTCTCCAGTCAAGAACCTTGCCAAAAGAATTCAAGAGGGCAAAAATCATCGCCATCCTCAAACCAGAAAATCCTGATAATACACCTGATACCTACAGACCAATTTCACTCTTAAGTGTAGCGTACAAACTGTTTGAGAGTCTCCTCTACAACAGGTTGATCCCAATTATAATGGAATCTATACCCATTGATCAGGCTGGCTTCAGACCAAATCGAAACTGCGAGGATCAGGTTCTGGCACTAACAACGTTCATTGAGCGAGGCTATGAAGGGCGCATGAAAACCGACGCAATGTTCGTCGATCTGACAGCTGCATACGGTACAGTCCGGAGAGAGGGCTTAACATATAAGTTTCTAACGACTACTAGATGCAAGACGATGACATCTCATCTGGATAATACGCTGTCAAATAGGGTTTTGCAAATCTCAATGGGCGGCACACTCAGTAAATCGAAACTCCTGAATAATGGTCTTCCTCAAGGGTCAGTGATTGCGCCGTTACTGTTCAATCTCTATGTAGCTGACCTACCAACTACCACATCCACGAGATTCATGTACGCAGATGAAATTGCTCATGCAAGCACACACCAATATGACTGCTCTCGAACAAACTCTCTCTCAAGATCTAGAGATGCTGGCTGAATATTTTAAGAAATGGCGACTTACCCCAAGCATACGTAAAACAGAAACCTCATGCTTCCATCTAAATAATAGGCTTGCTGGAACACCCTTACAGGTATCTCTAAATGGCGCTGTGCTTCCTTATAACTCCCACCCTAAATATTTAGGCGTAACACTAGATCGCACCCTCTCTTATAACAAGCATTTATCAAATCTGGCTGCAAAACTAAAATCCCGAAACAATATTCTATATAAGTTAGCGGGAACAACTTGGGGAGCTGATGCAGAGACACTTCGTACCACTTCGCTAAGTCTGGTCTATTCAACTGCTGAATACTGCTCGTCGGCTTGGCTAAACAGTCCGCACGTGGGAAAAGTCGACGTGGTGCGAAACCAAACGAAGCGAATTATTTCTGGTGCTATTAAAACTACTCCACCCTACTGGCTACCAGTCCTCAGTAACATCGAACCACCTGAAATACGAAGACGTAATATACATGATAAGAGAACTTAAAAAGATTTTTAACAACCCTGCTCTTCCTATTCACCAAGACTTGATTGAATTTAGAAGACTCAAATCAAGAAATCCTCCTGTGAAGACTGCGCAACAACTCCTAAGTCAAAACTATGATGGTGCTGAAACTTGGCGTACGAATTGGAGAAACAAAGTAAATCCCAGACTGTACCCTCTACTTGAAACTCCAAACCCTCCAGCGGGCTTTTATCTACCAAGGAAAACCTGGGTAGCACTCTCTAGAATAAGGACAGGTCATGGTCGATGTGGAGCTTCCTTATATAAATGGAACATGAGACTCGACCCTGGGTCTGGGTGCGACTGTGGTGCTCAAGAACAAACCATTCATTATATTGTTAACGATTGCCGATTTACTGGCACTGATGACGACTTCTTGAGAGCAACACCACGGGCTGTGGAATGGTTGCGAAACCTGAGTGTGGAATTATGATGCTCAATATCTATTTTTATCTCATGTTATTTTTGGGTTTGCTTTTTTTTATGTTTATACGCACTTACTATTATGCTTGTCTTGATGTCATTGTTGAACTTTACACCTTTATTTTATTTTGTTTGTACTTCATATTTTAATTTTATGTTATCTATATGTGTGTCATGCCATAAGCTAAATAACCGAGCCACCAGAGCGAGCACTAGTGAATGTACGCGGAACAGTCAGAAACGTCATACACTTTTAATTTCACGTGGCCGTTTCTCCAGAGAGCTTATAACCAACGAGAGGCGACAAAAAGCCGTCGGCACTTTGATCTTCGTGTACCCGTTTTCCGTTCCGATATTTAACAGCAAACCCAGTTTGGAATCGAGAAAAATGTGTTGGGCACGTTTAGAATGGTTTTACACTGAAATGAAGAATTAATTTTGGTGTAGTAAAGTAGATTAAAAATATTTGATTTATGGTTTAACATATTTAGTGGCATATATATAAGAGAAGAGAGGTTGAACATAAATGAAACATGGTAGAATATTTTTGTTTAGATTACATATTTTTAAAAGAAATTTAAACATTACTTAATTAAAACACTAAACCAACAAACATTATATAAAAACTATATTCATTATTTGTAGAAAACTTAGACAAAAAATAGATTTATACGCTATAAATGATATAAAATTATTAATTTTCTATTAATTTTCGAGCCTTTTGTAGTTTTTATCTCTCTATTCGTATATTTAATTGAGTAATATTTTAAACCTTATAAATAATTTCGTGACATAACTTTTCGGAAAATTATCACAAGGATGTATACATGGCATTTGCCATCAAACTGTTTAAATGATGTGATATGCCTTTATAAGTACAAAAATTAAAAATATGTTCTAATTTATAAATATAATCGATAAACTCTTCTGGTGGGGATTTCAAGCTCCCAAAAATGTTATCCTCAGTCTGTTTGTACGCTTTAAAATAAAGTAATAAATTGTTTATGTCTAAGTTTTGACATTCCTTGCTAAACGATTCACAAATTTCACAAGTGTGGATCTCAAGAGACTTTTTGATAATATATCAACATACGTAGGTAAAATCATATTATACAGCAACAGTTTCTTTCCTGTAGCTATAATCTGGTAGAGCAAGTGCTTTATTTTCTTGTGGAGTATCATGAAAAATTGCAAAGTCTAATATTTCTGTAGACTCAGTATTAATAGTTGCTCATCGAGATATCTCCCTCGTAAGATGTTTACACATCAATCATAAGACCATATTAGCAAATCAATAGCAACTATTCTTACGTCTTACGTGAAGTATTAATATTATTGAAACAATAATTTTAACCCAGGATAATTGGGAATTTCATTATTCATATTCATCACAACGAAAATAGTAAGCGACTTATGTACTCTCCGTTCAGGATTTGGAGGAAAGAGAAAAAGCTCACTCCTCTGCTGGCTTTCAATCGACATCCCCGAAAAGCATCACTAGTATCAGACATGCTTATAATAAAGAATTATTAATAATTAAATGACAATACTACCACCTCGATCCTCGCCGCAGACAGAACGTACTCGGACTCTCGGCCTAATAAACAATAACATCTATTCGAAGAGTGACCTGGGTTTTTGATGTGAAAACCACTTTCCCTCACGCATGCGCACCTGAAATCGGTTGACAGGCTGTCGCCTCTCAGTGGTTATATACTCTTTGGTTTCTCGACAGTTATCAACTTTTTTAACGGAAACCGGAGCAAGGGCTCCCTGAAGTTGAATTTACGGTGAATATTGATGTTCAAAATGGAAAAATAAATCATTTAAAATATTTTATTTTCAAAACCCTTTGAAAATAAAATATTTTAAATGATTTATTTTTCCATTTTCAACATCAATATTCACCGTAAATTCAATTTCATATTATTCCATAAACTTTGCTTGCAGCGTCTACGTTATTTCAGCATGAACCATCGTCTACCGAAAACACTCCTGACGGTCTGTTATTTTCCCGATGTATACTGCGGCCAGGCCGAGAATAATAGAAAAATGGCACAGAGTGTTGAATTGTAAAGATCTATTAGTTGTTGTCTTATAGGAGTAGTATAGTGTTTTTAAATGTATATAGTGTTAAGGAATACAGAGAATATTATTTCAAAATAGTAAAAGTTGTGCTTTTGTCAGAACCCACGGAAAAACCTAAGAATATTAATCTGCTTGCTCCCTTACCGCTCTAGCTGTAATCGCACCCTTCCACGAGTCAAAAACTAACGCAGCATATAGTTTATTTGAGTCATTTTTTTTATTGTCATCTATTTTGGAAAAAAATAAATTTACCTAATTATATTGATATATAAATATCATTTAGTATTCTCTGTGATAACAGCGGACCTTAAATAAGGCATGGTGAAAACAATTCATGGAATTATTTCAAGTTAAACAAACAAATTGATTATTTAAAAGTTTTTTAAAGCTGTCTAACGTGTATGAGTCGAAAAGACGTCAAGTTTTATTCTCGATATCATTTTCAGCTTGAGGTAGCGTTAATTTTACTAGGACTACTTTGGAGGGATTAATATCTTCCTCACCTTTGAACTCAATGAATATATAATACTTACTTTTTAATATTAATATTATGTTTTAGCTATCCCATAGAGATCAGTCCATTTTATTAGAAGACAGTTGGAGCGAACTATTTGTGTTAACTGCTGCTCAGTGGGTTCTTCCAGTCGATGAGGGTATAGTACTTAATTTTTTTTAAAGTTAATTAATCTAAATGATATTTTGCCTAATCGCTTTTATCATTTAATTACATTAGGCGAAATTTTACAATAGTTCTCAAAATTTTATCAACATCTGTTAGTATGTTCCATTCGTAGGTTAACAAAAATGCTTTGAATGGTTTCGCTCTTTAAATAATGAAGTTTTATTAATTTTGGATCGAAAATATCACATTCGAGTTGAGAGTTTCTTTATTGGTCTTAGGCCCTATATTTTGAGATATATTGCTTTCGAATAGACAATATATTCAACTGATGTAATATGTTATATTGCGCATATCGTTAGTTAGATTGCTGTAATAGTTGGCTACTTTCATTGATAAGAGAAGATATATCTTGAGGCTGTTACAGTATCCATCAACAGGATTTTCATTATTTTGAGTCTTTTTTCTAATATTCTTAACAGTAATTTTAAAGGAGAAAACTTGCGGAAGACGACGTATTTTGCAAAACAATAGTATATTGTGTAACTAGGAGGAAAAGCAAAACATTCCTGGACGACTGTGGTAGTTGCTGGACGAGGCGCAGCCGAGGCCAGCAACACAGGAGTCCAGGAATGTGCTTTTCCTACGAGTTGCACATACTATTTTTTATCCGATCGAAATTAATTAGAATACGTACTTATATAAATAGAACCAAATATTACTCTAGATAAAAACGGTGTTTTAAATTTAAACTCAACATAATATTAAGTTTTGAATCGAGCGAGCTTGAAGTTTATTACGTAGCTACGGAAACTACAGCTAAATGTTACTTTTGAAAGACGTCAGATCTGACAAACAAAGCGTTTGAATATGACAGAAATATTACATTCCCGGCCTAGGACGGGAATGTTATATTCCCGGACAGTTATTTTCTATTCTTGTACAGTTATTGCATGTTGCCAAGCAACGAATACAATATACTGGAATCATGACTTTTGCGGTGAGAAAACACATCGGAAAGGTGTCGTTTTTCGTCCGATCGGATAAAAAATATATTATGTCAATTCTACTTAACCGAAACTGAGCTAAGCAAAACTTACCTATAAAATATGCCTTGAAATTGACATATTCAACAGTACCGTCGGTTGTCATCTCACTGAAACGTCCCATACTGGCACAAGATGCTAAAAACAATCCATTCTTCGCCCTAATTTATCAATCACTGCATATAGATTTTCAGTTTGTCTAGAGTCTAGAGTATGTTCACGGATAGGTATGGTAAGAAGACAAATCAGATAAAAAATTTACGCTGTTCTAAAAAATAGAAAAATACGAGTTCTCTTACAATAAATTAGCCTTACCTTTAATTTTTTAATTAAATAATACATAAAAACATAGTTCAAATTTTACCGCATTGGTGAAATTCAAAATTGTTAGCTGAACATTTAAAGTATTTTTACGTTTACATTTAAGTATTCGGTATACCGGCATAGTAATTAAACATTTACTTATTTTAAGTATTTAAGAGAAGGTTCTTATAATACGTATAAGCATTTAAAGATCCTTTACGGGCGTAGCCGACTATATCAAAATCGGCCTCTCCTATTGGTCGATCCATCTCATGTTATAATATGTCTTCGTGATGCAATCAGTTTCTCGCAAGAGCTCTTATGGTGTAGAGGTTTAGATCATGATACATTATTCTTTGTATCATGGGTTTAAGTAGAATAAAACACAAAAACAAATCTCCAAATCTACAGTATCTTTATGTCAAAAAATTGTTTATTTGGTTACATGTTTCGCTTTAAGAGCATCATCAGACCTATAATTAAAAATAAACCTCAATATCTAAAATTAAACAAAACAATGGAAAAACTTACCGGGTCACAACCAACACGAACACTTAATGACTATGCATATTTAAATAGTTTAAAAACTAAAAAATATATACTTAACAACCATACACACAAGGACATCTATCAATAAACGAGTCAACCAGACAAATACACTTTAAAATGAACGGAAAAAGGTAAAATAAATATACAGACACCTACGATACGTTAAAATGTTAGCTACCATGGACAAATAAAAAGTACCCAGAATTATGGAACATGTATTAGTCTTTTAGATTATTGAATATAAAATAATTACCAAATGGTTGCTGTTCATTAACACACACAACGTCTGGACTTTTTAAGGCTCTACTTATTTCTAGAGTTTCCAACAAATCTAACTTTTTCCCCTTCTCGCAATTATGTAAAAGTCTGATGCTGTTATCTGGAGGGAAAGAATGTTTTTCTGATAGCAAATGGTTAGCAAAAGCAGACTTTGTGTTTGTGATGTCAGTATCGCAATGTTTAACAAACTGATATTTGTGTTCTTTTATTCTCTGGCTAACCTTGCGACCATTAAAATAATTAATAGTCGTTTTAATGAAAATCTAGTATTTTACAGGAGGTACGTGGACGATGTGTACGTAATAAGGGGCTTCTTTAAATTTGATCGTACTTTTTCTATTGGGAAAGTGGCGATACATTTGAATATTTTAGTTGATATCAATCCTAATTCCGGTTTCTCGAACCTAATGTTTTACAAGTTCCGTATTCTACAATTCTGTGTCTACTGAAAATTACTCGTTTTTTTCTTCTAATTTTCAGTAATTTTAGTCAACAATGCAGTTGCGCCCACTTCGAGGCATGCGGTGCTAGAAGAAGATGCAAGGAAACTAAGGGAAATAATTTCAAGATTAAATATGCTCAGAGTAGATCACACTGAGCATGCTTGTTTGAAAGCATTAGTTTTATTCAAGGCAGGTACGTTAACAGAAACTCAAGCAAGAAACATGTTATTACTTTTGTTAGCTTTTTAAAATAAGGTTTGTTCTAGCATGAAATTTCAGACGGTTTGAAGCCAGTTTAGTGGATTGGCCAACTGCGCATGTTCGTCCGAGACTTGGTTGCAAAGGTTTGAGATCTTCATTGCTAGAACGCTTATTTCAGGTGACAATTACCATGACTAACTTTTCATTGTTTTGACGGTTTTCAACTAGTTTGCAAATTGGATTTTGAACATCTGAGTGGTAGTCGGAATTCTGGTTTTGTTTTGCCACAGCGCGTATATTACTATGCGCAAACTCCGGATGGTTTTGTACCGTTTGAAATCGCTGGTAGAACAAACCTAATACCACAGCTTATTCAGTACCAGCTTGTCATATTATCTCTCGTCGGCTTTCTTTGATCTCAGTGGGCCCAACGACGTTAGGTCGAGATTCGTGTAAAAATGTGACTACAATTGTTTGAGCACTTTATTGCGGTACAGCGACTATATGCATGCATTATTTCCACTTCAAACGCACAGAACACGCTATGGCCAGCGTTGCCAGATTATTTTTTTCCTAGACATGAGACGCCAAATGTCGCCAAATTAAAAGAAAAGTCGCCAGATTTTTTAACTGTGAATCTTATTGCAATATATGTAGGAAAAGTGAAATCCAAAATAAAAACTGAAAATTAGACGATATTTACTATGAAAAACAAATTATAACGTTGGGAGAATTCCTGATATCCTGATTTCTAACCTAAAATTTGTAGGACTTCTCCAGCATGCTCAAGTTCTAATTCTAACAAATTTTAAGGAGTTTGATTGACATACATTTTTGAAGTAAATCTGGACACGATATCAGCTGGGCTCAAATGTCCGACAACATAAATTATTAACAAATAAATGATATTTTATAAATTAAATAGAATTTAACATTTTTAACATCATTTTGTTTCTCAGTTTGGATTTTACAATGTTCATTATTGAAAAAAACCTCTCAACCACAGCATTTGAACTAGGTAAACTAAGCATTACAAAAGTAAACAAGCTAAGTTCTTCCTACAATAAATCACCTGCAGCATTTTTTATTGTTTTAAGTTTCTGCCAAAACCTTATAGAGTCATCAGGAATTTTCCCTTCAAAAATTTCGTTCCATTTCATTTGTAATATATTTCTTAATTGCACTTCTATGTTAGAAGTGGAATTTGGATTTGCAAATTGCAGGCGCAACTCTGTAAAGTTTGGGGGTTTGTGATTTAATATTATTTCGGGGCTAAATAATTTTATTTTTGAAAAAACGTCTAAATGGGAAGGAGTTCTTGGAACAATTTTTTTATAAACTCTAATCACTTTTGTTGTATTGATTTTACCTCTTCTGCAAGCAAATCGGCATTTTTTAGTTCAATATCAAAATAATACCCTAAGTCGCAATCTGCAAGTTTTAAATAGTTGATGTCAAATTTAAGTGAATTATTTAAAAAATTAATATCCTTTTTTTAATTCTTCAAGTAAAGAAGACTTTAAAATCTCCCCTGCTAAAGACCATATCAATGAAATAACGTCGTTGTAAACCTTGTAATGATCAATATAATTTTTTTGAAAATACAAATTTAGATAATAGACTTGTTTTAAAATCGAAACCAAAAACTGCAAGTAAAGCTTATTTTCCTTTTTTTTGTAAGATTCATACAACAGTTTTGCTGTATGGCATTTTCAGTCAAATAATGGATAGAAAAAAAAGTCTCTAATTCTTAATATTGTGCTAGGATTTTTTCCACAGCTTTATACCTAGATAACCACCTAGTTGAAGATAGTTGCGTTTATTTAGAGAACTTATTTTCATCGCTATTTGTGTTAATAAGGTAAAAATTTCTTTATATTTCGCTTTTCTCAAAGTACTGTTTTTGAACCAGTTATAAGTTTCTTTTAGCATGAAATCAACTTCATCTTGAAATACCTCGGACGTTTTAGATGCACAAAGATGCAATGAGTGGCATATGCATTTAACTAGAACCAAATTTGGAAGTTTTAAATTAGTTTTACATAAGGTAAAAATTAATGATTTTGACCTCATAGGCTATTAGCGCCATCTGTGCCAATACCAGTAAGGTTATTAAGATTGATATTATTGTTAGAAAAGAATTCAAAGACAGCGTTATACAAATTTTCTGCCGTTGCTTGAGTTATACTTAAAAAGGTTAAAAAATTGTGTGACATTTTCGTTTTTTTTTTGTTTAGAATAAAATTTTACACAGATGCACAATAGTTTTTCTGTTGAAGCATCCGTGGTTTCGTCCAATGTTATAGAAAAAGAAGAATCTCCCAATTCTAAAATAAAATCTTGTAATAAAGATGGAGCAATTACGGCTTTAATCAATGCGGAACATTTTGTTCTATGCAAACGGAGAAAATTCCCTGCATCGGCTTCGGCTGAATTATTCAGTTTTTTACTCCATGTATTCTGTTTATAACTTCACTCAAGTGATCAATGCTAGAAATGGCGCTGTGGTTAGCTACATAATTAATTCCGTCTTTTTTGTTTTCATTTCTTCGAGTGTGGATGTAGCTAAAAACAATAACATATTTTTTAGCGGAGCATTTTTTTTGAAAAATAATACCATACCATAGCTATAAACACTTTGTTGAGATTTCGCTATTTTTGCCATGTTCAGTTTATGTTTAGGTGTGTTGCCGTGCTTTAACAAATCACTCTTGTGAGATCTTAATCCCACTGAACACACTTTGCAAAAACTTGTATCAAACACCTTTACTACTACCTCCACCAACACCATTTTCTTTGGATGTTAGCCACCCTAGAAAGCATATTTTCCAGTAATGAAATAGCCACAGCTTTATTGTATAATATGTGAAATAGCCCTAGTGCCTTTAAAGCCACTGTTTGCCTTAACCTTTAAAAAATGTTACTAATCTGTAAAAGATGGGCGTTTTAAGATCCTTTACAAGCGTAGCCGACTATATGAAAATCGGCCTCTCCTATTGGTCGATCCGCATGGCCCTCCGCTCGCTCCGCTCGCTACAGGGGCTCAAGAAAAGAACACTAACCAGGTGCTAACCCAATGTAACCCAAGACATACCCAAAATCATGAAAAAAAGCAATTTAGAAACATAATCTTTAAAAAATAATAAAAAAAACAACGGGGTTCGAACCCGTGTTTTCCAAGTGAAACCCAACGATCTAAACCTCTACACCATGAGAGCTCTTGCGAGAAATTGATTGCGTCACGAAGACATATTGTAATACGAGATGGATCGATCAATAGGAGAGGCAGATTGTGATATAGTCGACTACGCCTCTAAAGGATCTTTAAATGCAAAAGATGGCTCACGTTCCCAATCCTTGTTGTGTTTTTTTGGATAATTTGCCCATTTACCCATTATTCTCAATCTCATGAAACAATCTTTTATTTAATTAAACAAATAAATAACAATAATATAATTATAATAGCATCTCACAAATCTGCTGATTGGATTGTTGTGGTGTGAATAGGTGGCCTTGGATCGGATCGGGTAGCGCGGCGGTGCGGTATTCCCCAAGAGACCCCAAGGACGATAAACTAATAAGGACAGTTAGTCCTCGCCGGCGCCGGCGCAGCGATCGCCAAATTCCCAAAGGTCAAAGGCGGTGTGCGTTAATGTATTTTCTATGTGCGTGACGTAGTCTGGCCCAAAATTGCCCTGCGTTCGCTAGTTTTATTATTGGTAATAGTTTAATGCAAAACATTAGCAAAATTTACTGACTAATTAGGATACTTGGAAATATCTATGTTTTCCTCTATAGGGTGGGCTTCAACATGTCAGATAAACACAATTAAAAAGCTAAACCATATACGCAAAATTCGCTATAAAACTGCGTTCACATGCCCTAGATGAACTTGAAATCAAGGATATTCGCAAAAAAATAACACAAATTGCATGCGGTTTAGTGTAAATCGCCCAATTGGCGACTTGCGATTTTTGCAAATTTAGAGTCGCCACAGCGTATTGAAAATCGCTCAATTTGTGATAAATCGCCCCATCTGGCAGTACTATTGGCGACTAAATTTACTAAATTCCGTCCTGTAAATGGCGAGCAATTATCTGACAGTACCGACTTCAACTAACGCTCTGACTGCTCAGCCGTTAAATGCCAAATGCGTGGCAGGCTATGCGCGAACCCCTTATTTCAAGCGGAGATAATTAGCTGGTATTGAATAAGCTGTGATAATACATACATTGCCATTTCTACATTTTATTGATGCCAGTACTCAGAACTGTCATGAGAACAATTATAAAGTACTTCAGTAATAAGTACAAGTATTTTTTTAAAGTTACCAGCATTTAATCAAACAACTAGATATTTTGTATTTTGAAGGGTAATAAAAGTAAGTTTTATGTTTACCTAGGAATCTGGGCCTTCGTAAAAAAGTCAAAATGAAAAATTATTGACTTGCACCACAGATCTATATAGCTACGCAACAGATGCCTACTCCGGTATTAAAAGTGTGGCTCGCCAATAATGCCACAAACTTAAATATTTGTCTATTTAGATGTCTTTTGCCCCGCCGTGTTGCTAAGTCGCGAACTGTAGTTTCATATCACATTATGGCATTACTCATTTTCTTGGCAATCGTATGTTATATTATGTCAAATTAAAGTTCATTATCAGATTCAGTGAATGGTGTTTGCTTGAACATGGACTAAAACTTAAATATCGGTGTAAAAGGTCATTACAAATTTTGTTAACTTATATTGTAATACCTATCTCATATTTGTATTAAGTAATAATATTATCACGCAGGTTTTTGTTTCGAAGATCAAAGGAATTTTTGAAATGTTTATCGACATGTCAAAGAATCACTTAATTTTGTTTTAAACTCTACTATCAATATTATAAATTTGTTAATTTAAATTGCCGTTTCATTAATAGCTATTAATAAACTATCATACTTAATAACAAAATGCACAAATCGTATTTTTCTAAAAAAATGTGTTTGTGTTACTTTGATACATTAAATATTAATAATAAAACTCGATGATTTGACCGGGTTAAAAAGTCAGCCGGAATATTGTTCGACGTGATAACTTGGCAACATCGACCCGTTCCTAGAGGATTGGTTCACCCGCTCACGAAAGCTGGTGAACATTTTTGGCCCCGCATAAAAAGCCTTCATTTGGAAGAGGTATCTGTTGCGTAGCTATATAGATCTGTGCTTGCACTAACTTATCATCTATCAGATTGGTTTGAGCTTTCTCATAAATGACAATTATGCTGTGTCAAAATCTCAATGTTACGGAACATGTTTTTGTATTCTTATACAGTAACTGATTTATAATATTTTAACACAGTTTTATCCACAATATCTACCGAAACAGAATTTTAGCACTCGATGCGTGTTAGCATCATAGGGAGAGAGGGTTAAAACAGTTTTCACCATCTCCTGATGATGCTAACATGATTAACGAAACGCGTATCGAGTCCAAAAATTACATATCGTTATTATGCATAAAACTGTGATGCAATGCATTTTGCCGAAGGTTTCAGACTCCAACTTAGTTTCAAACATTTGCTACCTGTACTTTATTGAGACTCATTACGAAACAGGTTTTTCATGAAGATACGAGTTTATAACCAATCAAAAGCGATGCAAAATGCTACATTACAACAATGTTTGGTCAATATTCATGATTGTTATGACCATGACATTCAAAATGTATCAATTTTGATAGTTCATAGTTACTAGGAAATTTTGAAAGCTGAAGTGTTTTTCATTATTATAACTGGCAGTAGAAAAAATAGTATATGAAATTCGCATTCAATGGCTATTAACATACTTGCATTTATTACGACACTCGCCTACGACTCGGGTCGTAATTCTCATACTAATGTTTTAACAGCTGTCATTAAACGCTCATTGCATAACATATATTGACATATATTAACATATTCTTAACATTTATTAACGATAATCACTAGAATTAAACATGCAACATAGATTTTGCTGAAAAATCTTACAACTCATCGAATTTGGTAAAAAGTGTATATCTTAGTTAGGTATCTCATTTACTTACTTCAATTTTGCGTAAAAAACGTTAAAAACTGAGTGTGGCATACTTATTTGGAACAGCGACGTTTGAGGAGCGAAGAGAGGAAAAATGGCATGCACTTTGTCACGAGGACGAGGGGAACTTGACGCATCTGTTGCCGGATGTATGGGCAAATAGATATAAATGTCGCAAATTTATTTAAATTGATAATGTGTAAAATAGATTATGAATTAAAGTTGAAGTAATAGTAAAGCTCCAGTTTGGATATTACTTTTTATTTTCAATGAGTTAATGAGTATATTAAGTTATGTGTTTATCTAAATAATATGTATAAATATTAATTCTCAAAAAATATTAAAGTTACTCGACAACATCGCCAATTTTTTGTCCGCATTCTTTCCGCTGTTCCAGTTATAGTTGCCACACTTTACTCATTGAGGCATTTTAGCATTTCCCTGAAAAAAATCCCTGAATTTTTAACAGGCTGTTTATACTTGGCGAAAATGAGGTGTTATTTAGATGTTTCTAAAATATAAACCGTGTGACAAATTAAACTTGCACATTTTTTAATCGCTAATAACTTTCTACCTGCTGCCCCTGTTTAATTAATTTTTAAAAACGTTTAGGCTTTTTTTAAATATTGCATTTACCAAAGAAGTTGGCTTATCCTAAAATTGATCTTGACATTCTTGACGTCTTTTTTAGTAGCTAAACTATGCCGTAAAAGGGCATATATTTTGGGATTCATTACGGTGCGTCAAATAAGTAATACTCTTATTAAGACACTTGTTATACAGCTATTCTTGACAACAAAACACATTTTTAAAAAATATGGATCTGATATCAAATGAGGATCCTCATTACATAAAAAAAAATGAAGGGGAACCTATAATAAAATTCTGGTTCTTTACAAGCGAAGTTAAATGCAACGTTTTTAAACCATATAGAACATATCACTCTACAAGCTTTTAAAAAATTAATTAAATAGGTGCACCAAGTAAAAAGTTGTTAGCGATTAAACATTGTGTGCCCGCAGTGCAATAATGTCAAATTTTCCAGAATGTAGAGGCCTTTGTGAACCAACTCACGTTGAACTCCTGCAAGATCAAACCCATGTGATGCTTAACGAATACTGTTCCCAACGCCAAAATCACCACAAAGCAAGGTTTGGAAAGCTTCTTCTAACTTTGCCAGCTATCCAGAGTGTTTCCGGAAGAAGTCTAGAAGAACTGCTGTTTAAGCAGACCATTGGAGACGTTGCTATTGATAAATTGTTAGGAGATTTAGCTAAGGCTACTTACGCCTGAATGCCAACTTGGCATTTCGATATGAAATGCCCTACTTATGTACATAAATACAATTTATGATATTGCAATTTGAAATACTCATACATATTGTTGAAGGAATGGAACGATATATTTTTTTTTTTACTTTTTTATTAATATTTCAGTATTACGATATTGATTTTTTCAAGAAATTAATTGAGTGAGATTTCTTAAAAAAAAGGAAACCGGTTAATTTAATTAATTATTTTTATTGTTAAGTGGTTTTCATGTGAGCCTTTTTTCGCTCTTTAAACAAACCCATACTATTCATAAGAAAATATCTAGTCATTTTTGTTGTTAGCATTTTGTTTGTAAATAATCCATATTTTCGATACTCTAACTAAAATATAAGTATTTGATTTGAAATAAATGTTGAAGCATGCATATGCTGTTTTTTTTTGTTAATAAATGTCTAAAAAGAGCATTCATTATTCTAATGATAGTACGATTTCCGGCATAAATTAAAACGATAGCGCCACTTTTAAATTCTTAGTTGCGGTAAAAAAGTTATTCTTGTTTACAGAAACGCAGATGAAATTAACTAGTTTATCTAGATTCTAAACCAATAATATAGAGCATACAGGGTGGCCCATTAGTGTGACAAAGTCGCGTATCTCCCTTATTTACAGAGATAAAGAAAAAGTTAAATACAAAAGTTGTAGGATATGTCATGGTCAATAGTGTAAAAGTATTTACAATTATATAGGGTGCTTCGTAAAAATCTGGTGTTTGTTTATTTACTTTTTTTTTGATGGAATGCCCCATATATTATTGCATATTTAGATTCTACATAAAATTCTACATATATTTCATGTATAATATCCTATACCTAAGTCTAACCGTTTTTGACAAATTTCAAATTTTATGTCAAAAATGACGTTTGCAGGCCAAAACATCATTGGCAATCTTTTCTAATCAAAGCCTTTATTAATTAATTGCGGTTGATTTCCTTGTAGAACAGGACCTACTTTAGTAGACTGTGTTGATATTTTTATAATAAATTGATACAGAGTGATCAAAAACGGACAATAAAAAGTAAATTCAAAAAATCCTGAAAAGTTCATTTGTTTAAATGGACACCTACTATTTTTATAAATGTATCTTATTTGGCATTAAAAAAAAAGGTGACTTTGTATAAGAATGTGTATTCGAAAAACTTGTAGTTTTTGAAATATTGGCCATTTAACATTTTTCTATTGTAAAAATGCTATACGGCTTTAACGTTTGCTGTTAGTTGGCCATGGCGGCGTGACATGTCGAAAAAAAAACTATCGAGCACTACAGATGATGCCACCATTTCTTGTTATTTGATAATTTGTGTTGTGTATTAGTGTATTTTATAGCAATTTCATTTAAAACTTAAATCAGAATTTTAAATAATGAATTTTTCACAAGCCGAAATGGTCGATATGATCTTTGTTTTGGGAGCTAGTGACAATAATGCGCTATTAGCAAGAAGATTGTATCAACAACAGTTTCCCCAAGAGACGGCAACCTGAAAGAAGGGCATTCGAAAAACTTCTGGAGCGTTTTGAAAGAACTGGCAGCGTGGCATATGAAAAGAATACTAGGGAAAAACGTGCACAAACTCAGGAAAATCAATTAAATGTATTATTAACAGTAATAGAAAACCCGCATATTGGACAGCGATCCCTTTCTCAGCAGGTTGGTGTTGAACGAAGTATACGGTTCAGAGAATACTGAAGTCTCAAAAATGCACCCCTATCATATTCAACTAGGTACTCCAGGAGTTGGTTCCCGAAGATTACCAAAGATGATTGAACTTTTGTTTTTGAGCTCAAAACAAAATAAATCAGAATATAAATTTTGCTCATTTGATCCTATTCACAGATGAGGCCACATTTCACAGAAATGGATGTGTAAATAGACACAATTTTCATTACTATTCGACTGAAAAATCCATATTTTGTAAGATATACTTCCCAAACTATATGGACCTTAAATGTTTGGGGAGGTGTTGTCGGTAATCCATGTAATTGGACCATACTTCTTTGATCGAAGAGTAACAGGGGAAGAATACTTAGACTTTTTACAAGACCATTTGGATAATTTATTGGCTCAAGTGTCAAATGAAACACAACAAGAAATGTGGTTTCTTCATGATGGGGCCCCAGTCCATCATTCAGAGCCGATCATAACATTTTTAAATGCAAGATATCCAGATCGTTGGATTGGCAGGGGAGGGCCTGTTTCGTGGCCTGCTAGATCCCCAGATCTAACCAAAATGGACTTTAGCATATGGGGGTATGTAAAATAGCAAGTATATAAATTATCGCCTACAACAAAGGACGACATGAAGATTAGAATTAGAAACTGTTTTCAAGATATCAGTGTTGAAATGTGTCGAAATTTAAGTAGCGAATTCGAGAGCCGTACTGCACTGTGTATTCAAGAAGGGGGCGGGCATTTCGAACATTTAATTAGGTAGTAAGTATTTGACGTGTATCTGGTAACTTAAGGTGTATCTGTACAACTTATTATACTCATAGCTGTATAATAGTTATAGTTTTCGCTATATTATCAATTTAATATAAATATTAATAATTATCTATAATAGCAGAACGACATACGGTCTCCTGAGTCATTATTTTCATACTCTTGCTTTAACAGTTAATAATATTAACTATATATTCCATGACCAACTAACAACAAACCTTAAAAGCCGTGAAGCAACTTAAGGTAAATGTTAAATTGTCAGTAATTCGAAAACTAAAAATTTTTGGAATAGGCAATTTTATACAAAGTCACCATTATTTTTAATGCTAAATAAGATAAAGTTATAAAAGTAGGAGGTTTCTATTTTAAAAAATGAACTTTTTTGTTTTTTTTTTTAATTTATTTTTTTATTGTCCGTTTTTGATCACCCTGTATCAATTTATTATAAAAATATCAACACAGTCTACTAAAGTAGGTCCTGTTCGACAAGGTAATCAACCCCAATTAATTAATAAAGGCTTTGGTTAGAAAAGATTGCCAATGATGTTTTGGCCTACAAACGTCATTTTTATGTAGAATCTAAATATGCAATAATATACGGGGCATTCCATTTAAAAAAAGGAAAAAAAAACAAACATCAGGTTTTTTCGAAGTACCCTATATAATTGAAACTATTTTTACACTATGGACCGTGACGTATCCTACAACTTTTCTATTTAATTTTTTTTTGTATCTCTGTAAATAAGGGAGATACGGAACTTTAACACACTAATGGGCCACCCTGTATGTCTATTGCCATTAAACTCTATAGGCACAGTTCAGATTCAATTTTATTTTTCAATTAAAGAATTAAATACAAGATATATCTAACAGTAATAGAAAAATCCATCAAAATTCAATATATTGCAATATACTAAAATACTTTCCTCCATTTAGAACTTTTAAAGGTTAAAACCAAAAAGGTAATGGCAAAATATATTCAAAAGTTATCAATACAGTATTATAATTATTATTATTATACAAAATATCGTCAATATGTCTGTAACAACAATCTCTTCATTCTATAGTTTTAAAGGCTCCACAGGGTGTCCTATTGTGGCTGAAATGATAGGGTATCTAGATGGTGCAAAGATAGAACGATGCGGTGTTTACGAAACTGTGGTACCTTTTTATCAAACGAAGGATGTCAATCAAAATTTTCAGTTTTCCCCGTTTTCGATATAAAGGGCGAAATGAAAAAATGTGGTTTGGAGAATTATCTTCCAAGAATCTCTTAAAATATGGGAAATGTGCTCTGGAACACCGCGTCCTGCTGAAAGTAGAGCTGATCTAACGTACCTAGCTAAAGAAATATTATCCCGAAATCTGACAAAATTTCTGTATACGTGTGACAACTTTGCTTTATTATGTCCAAATATGACGTTACTGGAAATAAAAATTAACAACGCCACTGGATTCTTCAGAAAAATTTTATAATAATCACCACTTTAGCGTGAAAATCAGAGACTGGATCAGGCAAGTTATCCAGGCTGGCCCAGTCAACAGAGGTGCTCAAATGGCAAAATCGCGCGTAGCACCTATCACCAAAAACCCGCCCATAACGAGGCTTAGACTCGATATGCTTCTTGGTATTTAAAACCTCGCATACAACTGCTTCATGGTCAGGTAAAGCTGCACTGTGAAGTGTGAACAGTGAATGTTATGATAGAGCTGGGAGCATACAAAATCAATTGTACTGGACGAACATTTAGTGACACGAGTTGGCGAGTCTACATGCAAATTAAACGATACAAGCAAATTAGAGTCCGTTTAAGTCTATTGCGCTTTTACGTCATATCATTCCATCTTTCTTTATGCAATGAACGTATGTACTAAATTGGTTCGTCAAATTGGTAACTTTGACATCGATTGGCGTCAATGTCAAAATATAATAACGAAAATAACAGATTTAATTCATTTATTGACTTGTTGGTAGTTGGTTTGTGTCTTACTGCTAATAGAAATCGCTTTGAGATGCCCCACCGGTTCAGTGAGAAAGAGCAAGCTTTAATTTTAAAATTAGTGCATTATTTCCCACGTTAAAAAGATGCTGGTAGGCCACTTTTACCCTGGAAAGCTGTGTAATATTTTATTTTTATTTTTTTTATTTATTTGATAATACTAAAAAATGATATCTCTAGAAAAAATTTATTTTTGATGTGTAAACATCTTACGCGGCGATATGAGGACAAATGTCGGCAAATGATGAGACGGAAATGCGCAAACCAATTCTAGCCGCTAGGGCGGTATTATATACATTTTTGCCATTTAAAATCTTTTTAAATGAATTTTAAACGATAAAAAAGCATATTTTAAATTAAACGAACCGTCAAAAGTATTATTTTTTAATTATTATATTCGCAGTGTATTTGGATCCATAGCACAGCTTATTTTTAATGGATGGTTGACTATGTGGGGGTTTGGAACCTTCGGCAACATGCACTAAAACAGAGCTTTATCCACAATACCAAAACAGAATTTTTGCACTCGACGCGCGGATCTTTTGTTTTGACGTCAGAAATTCTGACGTAACAGCGCAATAGCCTTGAATGAACTTTACATAAACAGAGACTCAAAGCAGAGTTCCTATCCTTGTAGTTTATATTAAAATCACCTGAAATAATTATTTGTCCAGTGGAGGGAATTTCAGACAAAAGACTGTCTAGACCAAAAAAGAAGTCATTACAGTCTGATGATGGTGGTCGATAAATACAAATATAGTATAAATTCATGACCTTGGAGAATATCATACAGAATTCAAATGATGTTTCTTTTAAAAGATAATTATGTTTATTTACACTTTGGAAGGAACTCTGCTCCAAAAATGTATCATTCACCAGAATCATACACCCCCCATGAGACACTTGTGCCCTGCAGAAGCAAGATACTACTGTTTAATTAGGTAGATAAATAATCTCATCTGACTTCAACCAGTGTTCTGTGAGTATTAGGATATTGGGATTATTTAACTCGTCTAAGAATATTGAAAGTTCAGATGTGTTATTCCGCAATGATTGAATATTAAGTAAGGCAAAAAAATATTCCTTCATAATACTATAACTAAACAAATAGCTTTTATGTTTGTGAGCAGTAGTAGTAGTAGTAGGGCGTGTCCCATAACAGGTTTTCGTTGAATGAGGTTCATGAGAAGGAAAATTTGTTATTTTAGAGTGTTTAGGAGGCTTTGTGAAAAATTTTAGATCTGACGATTCAAATTACAGACGTTAATCAGGTAGAATGTCATGCATCTCTTGTCAATTGGTCCTGGAAATGTACATGGCACAAGGATAACTCCATTCGCAGCATCAACTAGGGACGATATTTCCTTATTCTGAGTGGCTATAAGACGATTAAGCACAGGTCGATCTCTGGTCAGCGGTGGTCCAATTAAAATTACATTGGTGTTCTTCATATTATTAAGATGTTTCTCTAATACTTCCGTTTTTAAGCGTTTACCCATAACTGAATTTTGAGAGCTAACGAAGACAAAAACAAAATTGCCCTTGGTAAATTTGCTACAGAATGGAAGGCATTTCTCTAAGGTATCCTCAAGTAATAGCGTGCTTATTGATTGACTGTTCATGTCATATTTACTCATCATATATTTTTTGAATAGAGGTAGAGGTGCGTTGTTTTGCCGTTTCATGAACCTTAGAAATAGCGGAGGGCGATGGAGGTGTTGTAGCAGAATTTTTGTTCTGCATTTGAAGTAGCTCGAAGTTTAGAGCTTTTATTTGCATCCCTTGTTCAGCATTTTCATATTCCTGCATGAATCGGTCAATTCCTCAATGGGTCTAGTAAAGTAAGTGTCATCTCTAAGTCGTTGCATGCCCGTATCTTCTCGCTCCATTGGGCTTCTTCATTTTTAAGGGTCCTGACTTCAGCTTGTAAAGTCTCAGTTCTTTGTCTCTGTCTATCAATATCTGATGTAAATTTATTTTCACCTTCTTGTACGATGCTGTCAAAATTCACACTATTTCGGCGCAATCTTTCAATAAACCTGTCTTTGTCATTAATTTCTATTTGTAATCTTTTAATGGTATTAATCAGTTCCTCTTTTTCATTAATCGTGTCCTGTTCCTTCATCTGGCATTTAATTGAGCAATAAATAGATTAGCCTCCAAGTTTAACTTATTTCATTACATCGTTTCATACAGCTTGGATGGTAAACTGCTAGGCATTATGTGCAACAAAAGTTTGCAAAATCTTTGTTTCTGTAGCACTTGAACCTAAGCTGCATTTTATTTTTCTGCTAAAGCTCGGTTCAGAAGAAAAAACGTAAATCCGTTAACGTTGAAATTCCTAAATTTTCATAAATGCTTGAAAAAAGAAGTGGTTTTGGTAGATATTAGGTTTTTCCGGATTTTCAGCTCACTGACATAAAAAATAAACAAGACACTATACGTAGAAAAATAGCACTATAAACACTGAACACAATGAGTCTAAAAACTTAATCATCTTTTGTTTTTTTGACACCTATAAACTGTGCAAAAGCAAGGGCTAGAACAAGACGACATTTTCGATTCGAAGAGCAAAATAGTTTTTAGAGTGTTTTAGTTTTGTTGTATAAAAAGATAACGATTAAAAAAATACAAAAAAATAAAGATCGTTTTACTAGGAACAACTTTCATATTGATTTTTTTTTGCAACCCCCGTAGTTTTCGAGATACGGTATAGGCCCCTCTTAATACCCTATATGGGTACACTATATTTTTCAAGTGAAAATTTTTTCTGGCACTTTTTCCTGGATAGAATACAAAACACATGCTGGGACGTAACGCTCATTCGGGCAAAATCGGCTTGAGTATACTATTGTAGAAATAATTTCTTCACACTTTTTCCTACCTAATAAATGGACTGAGCCGTCAATATTTAGAATTTTTGTCGAAAATGGCAGCGAGCAGAAATTTGGAATATGCCATGCTTTTAGGCAAAACTTGGGAACAGCCGACGCGACGGTCATTTGCCTTTGACGATACACAATACCTAACTGTCGAAAAAATTAATTAATTGTTATGAAATTTTCTGACCACTTTCCCCTTGACAGTCTTCCGAACACTAGTGAAATTGGCGAGAAATGGGAAAATGGCAAGTATTTTTTGGGCGTATATATTTTTGGAAAAGAGGCACTTTGGATCATTCTAGGACCAAATAAGTTGCTAGGATCGAAAAACCAAGAGGACAGTTCGATAGGGAAGTTCTAGGAGAAAAACTCTCTAAATGCTTCTCTGTTTCGAAAATGCGGAAAAATTGACTTTTGACGGAATATGTGAAACATCGATTTGCAGGTAAAAAAAAGAAAGTTTTTATATATTCCTGATTTTTTTTTATATAGAAAATTAACGGCTTGGCGAGAATCTGCATAAAAATCTTGCCATCTATACAGAGTGAGCTAGTTAAATTTAAACTTTACGCCCTTTCTATAGTTTTCGCATGACACGTTACCTTTTATATTTTTGTTACTGGAAAATAGAATCATCTGGAGCAATCAAACTCCCGTAAATTAAAGAGGAAGGTTACGGTTACGAGTACACATCATATAAAAAAATTACATCAATGCAATTAAAAATATCGAATTGGTGATTTTTTATTTTCAGTTTAAAAAATGTACTTTAAATGTACAACCAACGCCTAGTTATTAAAAAAATTAATCCCAGATTTATAAATCTCGATATATCTGCTATTAAGACGTTCTTTAACAATTACCCATTTGATATTGGGAAATACGAGAAAATCGATGTTAAAGGGAAACTTGCATGAAATTGTAGTTTTCTCAACTGTTCCATACTTCGGTATTTGCGAATTTGAATAGATAATTTTGCTTTTCATGAATGAATTTTTCTTCCAATATTTTGACATGACGATGACGTTTAGATTAAAATATGTAGGTTCATACATTTAGTTTCGTGAAATCTCTTTGCAAACAGTTTGAAGCAGAAAAAAATGCTCAGCATTGGAAAATTTGGAATTTTTTTGGTGGTTAAGTGCAGTTTCTGTCGATTTAATGGCAGAATTCGAGGCAAAATTTCGCATTTAGTATATCGATGCGTACAGTTTTTGTGGTAAATAAGTAAATTTATTTACATGAAATCTCATTTAAAACGATTTGAAAATGGGAAAAGTGGCCAGGATCGGAGAACTTGGACATTGTTCATGCGATAAGCAGCGATTTCTGCTGATTTTATGGGAGAATTCGGGGTAAATTTTTACTTTAAATATGAAAAGTTTTAGCATTCGTGGTAAATACATTTCAAATATTTGTTGATATTGCAATTATTCGGATTATTTCTTCCATTTTTGAATTCTACGCAAATTATGTACATATCATATACCTTATTAAGTGCAGTTTTTGCATATAAACTAAGACTTAATAAATAAATGTTATTCTTTGAAATTTTCAATTCTGTTATGTGATCATAAAGACACTCAACTATAGCTTCATACTATAGAGAAAATTATGTCTTTATTTATCTTTCTAAAATAAACTGAAGCAAAAAATTACCAAAACAGGGGGTAAAGCCGGAATTATAACGGCGGCGGTGACAACAAACTTTTGAAAAAAATTGGTGTCCGAAGATTATTAATTTTTTATATACTTGGTTATGCAAAGCTTCCATCACTTTCAATCAAAAACATTGGTTTGTCAACTTGTTGTCGAAAGTTTTTCCGAAAAGTTTTAAATAATGCCGAGAGCCCAACAACGTTCGCAAATGTAAAGAAGAATGGAATAAAATCAGACCAGGATTACGCTTCCCGTAAAAAAACCGCAAAAACCAAAATTACAAAATATTTGAAAAATATAATTCGGGACACAAGTTATTCTATGTACGCCAGAAAAGATTATGTAACATTGGCAACAGTAAGTCAAAAGTTCAGGGAAAAAAATTTAATATTTTGAGTTTCCCATCGACTCCTTAAGAAGATGGATCAAAGGTATAGGTTTCAAGTGGAAAAAATCAAATAATCGAAAATATTTGATGGACTTGCCAGATATTGTTCATAAAAGAATAACATTTTTAAGGGTGTAAATGAAAAATAGATATTTAGGACCGGAAGGTTTTACTCCAGTTTTCATTGACGAGACGTGAATCTTTAGCAAGGGATCATATCGTAGTAGCTGGCAAGATGACACCAAGCACACGGATTCAAGAAAAAACATTGAAGGTAATAGTATATTATTTTATATGGAGGAAAAGTGATACTTTTCATGGCGCGCTCGTGTTTAACAGCCGAACGAAGTGAGGCTGGTAATAGAGAGCAAGCCATGAAAAGTAACTTTTCCTCCAAATAAAATATGCTGTTTTTTCTTCAAATATCAACAAATTAATGCAAAAACATCTCTTTTTAATAGTAAAAATATCTAATTATTATTAAAGATAAGTGGGTTCGCAAGGCGGCTTAGACCGGTCTCGGTGAATAGGCACAGGTTGTTGCTATAGTAATGTAACATAAAGCTGTCAGTGGACACTGTCAACAATAATTATTTTTTTAAATGGCGTCTCCGATTGAGTTTTAATTCCGTATTGATAAGCAGTTATTGAGTAAGTTTGATTAAATAATAACCAATTTGTTCCTAATTTAGTGATTTTTAGAAATGCAGTCACAAATTGAGTGATAAATACAAATTGTAGTTTAATAAATCTTGAGTTGTTGACGCTTATATTTTGTTGTCTGTTTGTATTGTATCTATGTTGCTATGACAACACTTTTACCTCCGCCGGCGGAAAAGTGAAAAGTAAAGCTCCGGCGGAGGAAAAACGAAACTTCACGGCCGCCTACACAGTCGAGTAATGACGCATTTACTGACGTTTGAAGAAAAAAATATGTTGTTAACCTTTTAGATTTTTTTTAAACTGGTGCGGTGTACATCTTCATAGTTCCGTGTGTTTCATATTTTTATGAGCTTATAGAAGTACAAAAAAAATTATAGCCTAGGATAAAATATTAATTTGACGTATTTAAGGATTATTACAGATTATGAAGCTCATAATATTGTTCCGCCCTGAATTTCTGGGAAACCTTATAAAGCGCCGTACCTCCTAAACATTCCAAATGATTTTTGAACTTTTTTTTTTCGTTAACGTAATTCATAAGTGAGGGAATTTGACTCTATGTACTAGGTACAGGGTACAGCTTGTTCAGGGTTATTCATTATATTTTGACACCCACCTGCAGTCGTAATTACAGATAATACAAAAAAAAACTTAAATTCTGAAGTTGGGTGGTTTTTTATATATGTATTATCTTTTAGAAAAGTCAAAAGAAAAAATTGCCTCTTAAATGTCAAAAAACCGCATAACCATAATTTTTTTAAATGGAACACCCTATATATTATTGCATATTTGGATTGTGCGAAAATCTAGACATATTTCATGAATAATGTCCTATACCTATCTCTAGGGTTTTTTGAAATTGTTGAAAATCGACCATTTACCAAGTTTGACAGCTTGTAAAATCTAAACGGCTAACGATAGAGCAAAACGGTTTGCACTTTCCTAGGGAAATTTTATCTTAATAGGAGCTTTATTTTTTCTGTAGAAGGATTTGATATTCCAAAATTTTTATTTTTTAACCATCATTTCTGTATTTTATAGTGTAGTATAACGTACCCGGGTCGATTCAACATAGTTGAATCAGATAAGTAAAATTGTGCTTTGTCTTTATTTTGCCAATGATCGTCAAATTAGATTAAAAAGAAAACCAAGCCCTACGTTGTGTTATTATTCTATCTTACACAATTTTAATTATTCGGATTGCGCTTCGACCAAACACTATTAGGGAAATTTAAGGGAAAGGTGCGTCATGTAAATTAAACCACAGATTCCTAATACACCTAATTTATTAAAGAAAAGAGTGCCATACTCCCCCTGGAATTCACGAGGGAAAAGAGCATGGCAGAGAAAACCTCGATCCCAATTCCTAAACCGAGTTATGCTGTACAACCTTTATTAGTATAACAACTAATTAAATTACTGTCTCACGCACCGCAATTTGTCATTCCACACTTGTGACAATATTACAATACATTCAAAACTGAAGAGTTTGGTATTAGTTAGCCAGACGTCGCCAGCAGGTACTGAGGTCCCATACGGGAGGCTACTCAGCTATAGTTGCAAATTGAGCTAATATCTCTAGTAAGACCTGCAGGCCGATTAATATATATATTTCCTTCGTTATCGCTTAGCGATTGATTACATTATTTGTGATTGAATAGTATTCGTTTACTGTTGCTAATTAGTTATAGTCATTTCGATATAATACATTTCAATTACGATATGTGGTTTCATTCTGTGTAATTCTGCACAGGCTACAGATCCTTTATCATTTCGGGTGCTTATAAGCAATTGGCATCAAGTCAAATATTCAAGGTTACAAAATAATGTTAATTTAAATTTCACATAGGTTTCATACAAAATCATTGAAAATATAGCATTTGTTAAAAGAACGACTTAGGGTGCTTTGCTCGCAAGCTCACGATTTATAGCTAGGATATTCGCTCAGTCAGGGGAGGAAAATGTTAGTGGATTCATCAAGTCCCTTACTTACATTACAATCACAGTCATACTAAAACTAAAATTCCAGCACGAAGAGACAGGAAACAATACACAGTGTTATTCACAGCATAAAACGATTTCATTAAATATATACACTTGTTATACCATCAAATATAAATTATCCATGAGAACAAATGAAATATTTGTGCAAATTATGTTTATAACAATATCAAAATATATACAGGGTGTTCACCCATAATGTCCCCCCCTTTAACTTTGTTAATTTTTAAGCTACAAAAAAAATAAAAAACAAAATTGTAGGGTTTTTAAGGTAGTTTTTGCACACGTAAAGGAAAAAGCAAAAAAATGTATAGTATACAGGGTAGATCAAAAAGAAACATTTTTTTAAATCTAGCCCCCATTTTTTATTCGATTTTTGGATTCTTCGTAAAATTCTAAGGATTTTTAATGTAACACACTATATGCCAATTCCTAATACTTTAGGAGTTATTGACAGTTGAAGTCGCTATTTTGTTTGATCTTTTATTTTTTTTATGGCACCAGCCACCTAAGAATATAACTTTTTGTTTAGCTTTTGAAGTCATTGATAAATAAATATTGAGTTTCCTCAATTCGACCTAGTGCTTTTGTATCTTCTGGTTTCAAAATGATTAAATAATTATTATTATAATTAAAAAATAGCGACTTCAACTGTCAATATCTTCTAAAGTATTAGGAATAAGCATATAGTGTGTTATATTAAAAATCCTTAGAATTTTACATAGAATCGAAAAATCGAATAAAAAATGGGGGTTAGATTTAAAAAAATGTTTCTTTTTGATCTACCCTGTATACTATACAATTTTTTGTTTTTTTCTTTACGTGTGCAAAAAGTACATAAAAAACCCTACAATTTTGTTTTTTATTTTTTTTTTGTAGCTTAAAAATTAACAAAGTTAAAGGGGGGGGACATTATGGGTGAACACCCTGTACACATGTTAGGCCATCAAATATGAATTATCAATGAAAATATGAGAAATACTTATGCAAATTATGTTAATAACAATATGAAAAGGTATACACATGTTAGGCCATCAAATATAAATTATCAATGAGAATAAATGAAATATTTGTGCAAATTAGGTTCATAACAATATCAAAATATATACACATGTTGTGCCATCAAATATGAATTATTATCAATGAGAATGAAATCAATATACTTGTGCAAATTATGTTAATAGCAATATCAAAATATATACATATGTTATGCCATCAAATAGGAGAAATATTTATGCAAATCATGTTAATAACAATATCAAAATATATACACACGTTATGCCATCAAATATTAATTATCAATGAAAATAGAAGAAATATTTATGCAAATTATGTTAATAACAATATCAAAATATATACACACTTATGCCATCAAATATTAATTATCAATGATAATAGACGAAATATTTATGCAAATTATGTTAATAACAATATGAAAATGTATACACATGTTAGGCCATCAAATATTAATTATCAATGAAAATAGGAGAAATGTTTATGCAAATTATGTTAATAACAATATCAAAATATATACACACGTTATGCCATCGAATATGAATTATCAATGAAAATAGGAGAAATGTTTATGCAAATTATGTTAATAATAATATGAAAAGGTATACACATGTTAGGCGATCAAATATTAATTATCAATGAAAATAGAAGAAATATTTATGTAAATTATGTTAATAACAATATGAAAAGGTATACACATGTTAGGCCATCAAATATTAATTATCAATGAGTATAAAATATATAATGGTACAAATTATGATAATAACAATATTATAAGTTTCATTTTACCGACTTGTAATGACATAATATTGCAACACAGAAGCAAAACAATTCACCAAAATAAACTGTACACTCCGCTGGCTTCTGACTCTCTATTTTTCGTTCTACAGCAATACCTTTCGGATCTCCTCCAAAAAACCTCGCAAAAACTCGACTTCAATTTATGACTTGTTTTTATCTTTTACATGTATAAGGGGTGTCTCAAAATATACCCATATATAGGGTGTCTCAAAAATTAATGTATCAGGTCTAATGAAATAGTATTTTAAAGATGTGGGTTATCTCAATAGATACTCTGAATAACTTATCCTTAATTTAGCATAGTCAAAATTAGTTTTTTCCAAGCACCAACTTTTATCAAGAATAACATTTTCGGTGAAATCAATAATAAAAAAGTTTACCATAAGAGATGTGATCGTTTTTCCCTTGTGCCCTTCATACTAAAGCACAGGAGGTGGAGGAGTTCTATATAAACTTAATATGCCTGTATTTATTTTTAAATAAACTGCTCGTCAAAAAAAACGACGCACCTAGTTTTTTGGACAATATTTGAAAGCTCGTTATTGGAAAACTACTCAACCGATTTCAAAAAACTTTGGAAATTCTGAATAGTTGATTCTTTGACTCTTATGAC
>MU186597.1:0-38117 GCA_016904865.1 Pissodes strobi | reverse complement strand
TCGAAATGGTAAAACTTAAGCCTAAATTAAAACACTGTTGTAATGCGAAAATTCTATATTTTTGCAATAACACAAATACTTGTTTTTTTTTCTATTCTAAGGGTAGTGTAACACACATGCGTTTGGTTTCATTGTTTTTCGAAAAATAAGCTCAACGCCGAATTATCGCTAATTTTGAATGCATCAGCGGTATTACATACGATAATTCTACAAGGGTGCTAAATGTGTCCAGATAAAGGATACGTCTCCTCTATTCTTGATTTGCTTGAACATATCAGGCAGTGGCGGCTCGTGAGGTTTTAAATAGGTAGTGCGCAATGTATGTGGGTTTTTTCGCACGCATAGGGGCGCCGCCGGAGGCTTACCCGACGAAGGCGGAAAGTTTTGGGGGTGCCACGCCCATTTTTTACCCAAAACTCGTTAAAATCGTCTAAAAAACATGAATTCGGTGCCCTCTTGAATGGTAATTGTTGCGCACTAAAAGAAATTAATAAGTAGGTACTTATCGATTCCAGAAGAGTAAAACATTAAAACAGTTTATTGTATCTACAAATCAATAAAGTTCAAAAAAAAAATCAGGAGAAGTTCGAAAACGTTAAAAAATATATCGGTTTGATGGCAAAAAAGTGTTATTGTACATCTTTTCGTCGATGGTCAGCTCTTCGACTTTGCCGTTTCCTAGCTTTAAAGTGAAATTCCATTCGCCACAAGATTTGGGGGTTAAAATGTCTAGTGAAAGACCGACCATCCTTTTTTCTTGGCACATGTTTGGTCTAATTTTAAAACCGGCATCGGTCGCCCTAACCTCTTTATTTCAATCTTTTTATTCAGATCAAATAAAGAAAAGTTATTTTTAATAATATTGTCAACTGAATTTATGCCCCCACAGCAATTGTCAGAACCCGAACTACTAGCCATGACAGTAGAATAATAGTAGGTATATAAATAAAAATATAAAACACTAAACAATATTACGTACACTAAACTCACAAGTTTATATGCAGCTAATTAACAAGCGTCAACGAACCGAACAAAACAAAAATAAATTCACGGCTCATCTGGAGTATAATACAGAATAATACTTATAATAGTAGTATGTAATATTCGCTCTAAAAAACGATTTACCTCCCACTTTTTCCACACAAGCTGAATTTTTCAGGACCTATAATAAATGTGTTGCATCAGCCGTAGCTTGAAGGCGAAGAGGCTGGACCAGTGGCGGCTCGTGTAGGCAAGAATAGGTGAAGCGCAATTAGCGCCGCAGGCGAAAAAATTTTGGGGCCATGCCCAAAAGTCATGCGGTGACGATACCTGCGAGAAATAATATACCATGAGCGCCGCGGCCGCCACCAATTTATAACAATATCAAAAAGATAATAGAATTACTAACTTACCCACACTCTCGCGTACAGTTATTTCGACTGCTACCATATACTTTTTAAATATAAGGTCTATTCTTCGATTTTGTAGTGAGGCTTTTCTTTAACTTCGCAAATGATAATGCACAGTGAATATGGTCCGAAGAAGCTTCATGCCTACTACAACCTCTTGTCACATTCCCAAAAATGTTAAATCCGTCTTTATTCCAAACGCTCGATTTTCCACCTACACTTAAACAGGGCATAGTGGCATACAAAATAGTTTCTTTAAATAAACACTTCCATACAACCAATTATAATCAGAATACTCAGATCAGATTTCGAAACCTACGAACGAAAATTCTCTCTCTTGATTTTACTACTTGTTTTTCTATTTGAAGGAAAGGCTTAGGTCCCTCCGTATTTAAAAAGTCTCTTTTATCATCGTTTTCAACCTGGAAAATGGTGTTTCTAACAAGATGCAGATCGGATCATACAATGGAAACATTTCGTGAAACGTTTCGTAAAACAATGCGCGACAACGACGTGATGCTTCCGAACGACTGTGAACTGAATCTAATATTAACATAAGAACCTGTCGGAGTCGCATTGTCGGGCTGCTTCCGTTCTATAAATAGCTCACGTATCTAGCATGTCTGCTTCGCCCGTTGCCATAGCAACCATCGTAAATAAATCTGTATATTGCAGTGCAATTATTGATCTTGCTGTTTGCGATTCCCACGTGTTTCGTGACTGTGTCGAAAACCGCCCGCACCGGCCGATCTTATGACAAGTTATTCAGCGCGCTACGCGTGATAGTTAATTATCTTTTATGAGTATTATCGCACTAATTTTGATTAGAAATTTATATTATGAAAATTTGTATTTTTAAGAAATGTAATTTGAGAAATTGCACTAATTTTGATTAGAAATTTAGATTATAAAAATATTATTTAATTAAAAATATTTTTACTTTAAAGTAATAAAATTTTAGAAATTGTAGGTGAAGCGGCGCTTCACCTGCGTCCAATGACGAGCCGCCACTGGGCTGGACATATTTAATTAGGGCGTAAACCCATAACGTCTCTCATTGTTTATTGTGATACGTTTGTTAGTTTATAAGCAAAAAATATGGGATTCGCTCTAATACCTTGTCAAGACATAAGCGAAACTTTTATAAAGAATATTTTTTTTTCATTTAGGCCTTCTCTTTTTGTTAATTGAGTGTTATATTTAAAAATAACTATTTTTTAATTAAATTTTTGCACAGTTGAAACCGAGATATTTACATTTAAATTTTTTTCCGGCCATATGGGCTAATGCAAATGATTTTTTTTGAATAATTATCAAAAAATACTTCCTACAAAGACCTTATTGTGCATTGGACCAAAAAATAAGTATTTTTTCCTCTATACGATGGTACCAATATCTCGATTTTTGATGATAGTGTCTTTTTGTGGAGTCTAATTTTGTATTACCTCCGGAATAAGGGTTATCTTATCATGTACTTTCATCCCTGAAAAAATCAGCTTGTGACACTATACTATATACGCAAGAATTGCAAATTATCACTAAATTAAGCTACAAAGTGCGGATCTAAATAGCGCACGGATGAGCCTTGACTTCTCGCAGTGGCGTAGCTAGAAATGTGGGCGCCGGGGGGCATGCCTATCCGCTGGCGCCTAAAACAAACCTATATTTTGTGTATATAAGCAAATTATTCAAAAAACAATACATCATAATATTAAACGTATATTTTTGAAGTGAAACTTCTTAACGCGGGCAGGGAGTAAAATTTGAAGGTCGCGATCCCGACACAAGGCGGGTGAGCTGGCAGGAAACGGAAAACGGTCACGGACGTTTATTGTGATATCTTGGTTAGTTTAGAAGATAAAAATACGGGATTTGCTGTATTACCTTGTCATGACATAAGCGAAACTTTTATGAAGAATTATTTTTTTTCATTTAGGCCTTCCCCTTTTGTTAATTGAGTGATACCTATATTTAAAAAACTACTTTTTAACCAAATTCGTTAAAATATGTATAAGGCTAGGGCGTTTAATTATTGTGATATCTTTGTTAGTTTACAAGATAAAAATATGGGGTTTGCTCTATTACCTTGTCAACACATAAGCGAAACTTTTATGAAGAATAGTTTTTTTCATTTAGGCCTTTCCTTTTTGTTAATTGAGTGATATATTTAAAAAAAAAATTAACTTTTTAACCAAATTTGAGTCTAGGGCGTTTAAGATTTAGAATCTTAATCGGTTTTTTTTATTTACAGGAATATGAATATAAAATATATAAACGGCAACCAACCAACAGGTACATACATATTTAAATATAAACCTAAACCAAAATTCTGTAACCTTAATCAATTAATTAATCAATTAATTAAACATTGGAGTCTTTCTTGGGTTTTGAATCGACGTAAATTGATCGATTATTTGATCAAAATTAATTTTTCGGACAAATTCATTTTCTATGCTTAGTATTGCTAGGCTATTAAGACTTATCTGGCTAATGGTACTGCCTAAATACGAAACTCTAAAAACACATACTTTTTCACTACCGAAATTTTCAGAATTTTTGTCTTTGAAGTCGCATGCCGCCTTACGCAGCGTTTTTACAAATTTGCATGTACCAAATGCCGCCGCGCCGGAATATATCTTTTTATTCCACGTAGAATAAAATACCTGACACAAAATGTATTGGTTGGGTAAAAAGTTTAATACATATTTTGTTCTTTGGTTGTATTATAATTTAATTAATTTAAAAACTCAGTTAAGCCCATGAGCATTGTTAGCATTAGCATATTTATAAATTCGGAGTGGCGCCTAATGTCTCTTGGCGCAGTGGGGCCTTGCCCCCCCTGGCCCACCCGGTAGCTACGCCACTGACTTCTCGTGATTTTACGAACATTCCCGACCGTTTTGCATGACGAAAATGCATTTAACAAGAGCGCCGAACACTAGCGCACGGCAGATTTAGACTAGTTGTGGTTACGGACGGAGGCCGCCGTTGGACGCTCTGCGTTTTGATCGTCGCCGTCGTGCCTCGATTTCGCTCTTATAAATAATGTATTCTGCGGCCAGTGGAGATTCAAAAATATGTAAATTCGCAAATTATAGTTAGTTTATGTTAAATTGTATGTAGGGAAGATTTTATTTTTCCGTTTACTTTCGCAGGCAGTGCGCGCGCACGGGCGCACTTATTGAGAAGCCGCCCCTGATATCAGGTATCAGTTCGAAACTCCAGACACATTGACTCAGGCGAAAGACGTAGAGGAGATACATGTACGGTAATTATTTCAGTATGATATCATTGAATAATTTCATCTTTCTATCTATGCTACAACTTACCTTAGAAACATCTTTTGAATTCTAAAACGAATTTTATTACAAGCTAGCAGAATTTCTTTCAATATTAGAGCTTGTCACTATTTAATAATCAGTTTGTAATAATAAGATAGTATTAAACCAAGACTTAATGATCCTATATGCAAATTAAAGCCAACCCATCATTAGATGTTTCCTTATTGCTTATTGTGACAGCCTACGCATGTATCTAAAACTATATGATTAAAGAAAAATGGTAGTAATGAGTAAACCTTTGTAATTAAAAAGAACAACAAGACTAATTAAGAATGAAAAGAAAAAAATTAGGTATCATAAAAAGGAAATGTTGTGACTGCCAGACTAGTTTGTTTTCAAGATGTCTAAAATTATAGGCCTTCTTCTATTGGCTGTCGTTTGTGGTAGTGATGCTAAGGTAAGCCAAACTTTATTTGAAAATATATGTATAGTCAAAAGAAGATTTTTATATTCACGCCTTTTGCGCCTAATACGATTTTATCACTATTTTTTGCTTCTGAGTTGTTCCAGACAGTGCTGTATTCAGTTTCCAACCTTGAGAGATGGGTAACATTATTTAGTGTCTAGTAGAAAGTTGTAGAAAATGTAGCACTAACCCAAACTATGCTGTTTACAACTTTACATGCAAAATTAATAATGCAAATAACGAATTAATTACCTTTACGGTAATTATTTGGTACAAAAAGAAAAATCCATTACATTATAGAAAACATACAGCATTGAATTATATTAAAATCCTTTCTAGAAAATAAATATATTTTAATTCTATTTTCGTTAAGAAAATATAAAATTTGCCAAAACGAAATTAACTACAGAAGCTTAAATAATGCCTAAAGCACAAATTGGCAAAGCAATACAATTTGTCCCAAAAGGCAACTGGAATCCTACTTCGGTTCAAAAATCGTCAAAAAAACTTCAACAATTCATTTTATTAGTGTATTGCTTGAAATTATCTTAAATTTTACAGCATACAAACATGCCATTAAAGGTTTACATTAATTTTAAATTAATAAAGAGAACCTAAATCAGATTATTGTGTTACCTTCATTCTTCATTGCTGATAAACTATTAAGGTCAACATAAATAAGCATAACTTAAATCCAATTTAATACTAAACCTATCTTCTATCTTTATGAATGAATATAAATTCTGGTTGATTTAACAAATAGGTTCTATATTACAAAATAATATGAAATATAAGAAATAGGCAGGTTCCTAAAGGTATTTATAAAATCAAATCAATTCTGCGATTTTTTGACAAATTTTAGAAAAGTTTGCAAATACTTCTAGAGCCTAATTTTGGCAGCAGAAATGTATTTTTTGCTTTGAAAATTTTGAAATGTAATTATCATTAAATGTTGGGTTAAAGTGTACTGAAGAATTTTCAATTGACATATTTGTTTAAATCCGAATATGCGCCGAAAGCACGCGCCGTCAATGGAACACCACCACAATAAAAAACACAATTTAATGTAGGATCTTTACTTTTATCTCTGGTATATATATATATATATATATATATAATGATACCAATTGTTGGTACTTTTTCCAATAATGGCAGCCAATAACCCGAAAACTTCATGGTGATAAACAATTGAAGTCAAATACATAATTACGATCATTGAAAGGCATTTCTATAAAATCATCCATTTCCTCCGAATTGATACGATTTGGTATCAACTCATTAATAATTTAATCCGGAGGTTGACGGACAAAAATAACATTTAATACAATTATTTCTTGTAAAGGGGTAAAATTACCAGCTCCTCCTTCTCGTACTTGGACATGTACCTATCAAAATTTTTTTATAGGCTGCTGTAAATTGTTGTGAAGTTGGGTTATTGTTATCCCCCTTGAGACCTAATTGTGCCAAAAAAAGCTCAATATTATTCATAAATACCTAACACACTCTTAAGTGCCATTACGAGACCTACAAATCCTGATTTTCTGTTTGAATCAAAGACACCAACTCCAACAAACGTGAAGAAGGCTTTAACGTCTTCAATATTATTTGGTCATGCACTTTTTTTAAAGTTAAAATTACTAACTTTATGGGAATTTAAAATATCATTAATAGAATATATCAAGCAGTTGGCTCACAAGCTTGAAATTCTTTCAAATTTAATTGATTTTTACAAAATAATAAAGCTTCAGAAACAGACCCACTTAATAATTGTGAGTATATCATAATTCCCCTACGCACGGAGCCAATCAGAATCGTTAAAGACGTGACCAAATTTGAAATGCTAGTTTTTCCAGGTCTCTACGGTGCAACGAATTGCGTTCAAGTACTCTTGTGGTGCAGTGGTCAGATGTTGTGCCTGTGATACGGTGGCCCGGGTTCGAATCTCGTCTGTGTTTTTCTTTAATTTTTTTTAAGGTTATGATTGCAAAAAGCTTTTTTTCTTCATTTTGGGCTTGGTTAGTTTTTGTTGGTTGCGCCCCCGTAGCGAGCGGAGGGCCATGCATGAATTGAAATAATAGACATTCTAAAATAGTAAACACACGTGTGTGTGCGGTGGCTAATTAGGGTATGCTGTGCAGCTAATTTCACCATCATTTTCTGTTTTAAAATCGTACATGTTGCTTTCTAAGTTTGTTTGCAAGATGTAGACTCTCATTCTCTTGTAAATCATTCTCAAAAACAATACAATAAATACAGTTCATTTAATTTTAGTTCTACAAATTTCTTCTTTTCACCAAAAGAGTTTCTAACTAATTTTATCATATCATGAAAGAGAAAATATTCAGAATTGTCAAATTGAAAATCAACTTTTATATTTTGTTTGTTAAAGTGACAATTCAATAAATTCCACGTACTAAAATTAGCTGCACAACCATCAAAAGTGACGCTACTGACCTTAAATCCTACTTCCTGTAGCAACATCAGAGCACTTTTAGTCAATAATGTCTTCTGCTCACTATTACAATATCTTATTGTAATTTTCATGCGTCATTAATTAATACATACAAGCATGAATATCAATACAATGCTTCCGTTGCTAATTCTACACTATCACCTTGTAAGGAAGTCCAATCAACATATCCAAAATATTTAACACTTCTATATACTCTAAATGTTTCTATTAGCAATTTCATCAAAAACCAGAGAATCTTGCTCAAATTCATTTATGCAGGTGCTTGATGTTTTTGGAGAGTATGAGGAAGTCGATATACAGATCTTGCAAAACATAGGAGCTCTCTTTTTGAGGTATTTCTCCTGACTTTGTTAATTCAGACTCACCAACTGTTCATTTATGTCTTGGATTAAAAATTCGAACCTAAAAGAAACGAACGCTTAAAAAAAGGATTTTTTTTTTCTTAAATATGACCTAGAATGTGACTACAATAATTTTCAAATGAATGAAAATATTTAATAATTATATCTCACATTTAACCCAGAAAAATAAAACAACATGCCGGTTTTAATGGCCGATTATTGCAAAATAAACATTTTAAAAAAGTTGATGTTTTTGCTATATGAATATTCATTTGACAAATGGAAATTCAATGTACATGCACTATCTCAAAGAATTGCAATTACGATATACAATTAATTTAATCTACTGTATACTGTAGATTGCACTGTATCTACTAACATAATAAAAACCACTGGTAAATTGTTAGAATACTTAATATGCCGATTCTGGCTACTTACATGGTAGGCAGGACTTGTATGGTAGACAGGATGTTGGGTACAATCTATTAAGCTTTGATGTTCTATCGAAACATCCTTCAGAAAATGATATGAACATTACAACACTGCTACGATTTGGAATCCAATTTAAATTTTGTACAGACTTAATCCAAATACCCGTTTTGTATGCATTCTTGGGAAACCAAAAAAAAAAACAAATTGTTTATTTTATATAATACTATGAGAGATAAAACTTTCTCTCGTAATATTAAATTTCTTAATTGCTTGATAGTTTTTGTTTGCTTTGGGATATTTTAAATTAATTTTTTTTTGAATGTATCCTAAAATTTAACTTTTTTGTAACATATATTTTTCTCATTCACCCTTACCATCTACACAGATAATAAATAGTGAATAAATGGGTATATTCTTCAACCCCCGCCCTCTTCAGCTTGTATTAAAAAATATTCGGTAGTTAATTATTCACCCTGGGTAACTTTGGGTTGGGTTAAAAATTAAGAAAAAGGAAAGGAAGACAAGAGATAAGCAAATTAATCGCCTTACTGTCATCTTCATACGGAGAGGAAAAATTGATTAAAGGTGCGTACAGACCTGACGAGTCGCGCGCGCGACACGCACGCGACACGCTTGCTACGCGTACGTGACGCTTGCGCGCCTGCTATGAGCCATGTAGAGAGACGCGCGCGCCACGTGACTAAGTTCTATTGCACTACTTTGCTGATTCTCGCGCGATTGCTACGCGCCTACTACTACCCGTCCACACTGCGCCTCACTCTTTCTTTGATCTGCCGTCGAAAAACCGACAGCAGACGGGTAGCGACGCGCCTCGGACAGGCGGCGCTAGCGCCGCGCGCGCTCCCCGTCCGCACTTAGGAATTTTGGAGTGTCGCGTGCGTGTCGCGTGCGTGTCGCGCCAGGTCTGTACGCACCTTAACCTGTTAATGCATTTGTGCTGATATCATCAATTTTGAGCCCTCACGCCTGCGTACGTGCTAATTCATATATTTTTCAAAGTTGTTTTCCCTTGTTTTTTTTCTTGACTTTGAGCATTGCCTTGGGTAAGTTTGGGTTTGGTTGCGCCCGAGGCAAGAGTGTATCTATGTGATAGTGCTACGAAATGTGGTACATATTTGAAGAAATTGAGCATAGTGGTAGTGAAATTCAGAGAAACCTGATGTTCAGGGTGCCATGCAACTAAGGTGAGGTTATGCTATTAATCAAGAAAAGATTTTCGACCAAATAGCAAGTACTTTGTTTTACAGTAATATAGCCAAACCAGTTAACTTTTTTACTAGTTCTTATTATTTATTGGCATATACATTTAGCAAATATGAAATATCATGTCATAGGAAGTAAGACATACTTTTGTTTTAGGATTTTTTCATAATCCTGAACACTCACAAGATGCTGAAGAGCTAATCAATTTTAGTGATGAAATAAGTAATGGTGATAAAAAACCATTATTTTTTACAGGAGTATGATCGTCTTGATTTTGAATTATTACCTCCAGATGACGGTCAAAGGATGACGGCCAAAGTAACGACACCGATGCATCTCAAATATGTGATTTAGGAAAAGGGATTTTGAGACAACCTGCTGAGGTTTACGCAGTTAATGCAGAAAAAATGGTGAGAAAATTGGAATGAATCGAGGCTCCCAAAGTACCAGCACTGCTCATGATGAAATAAAAAAGACCGTATACCGCTTTCAGTTTCGGAAAAAAAAAATTGGAAAGAGACAACAGAACAAACACCTATCAGTTTGAGTACTCGACTACAGATAAATTAAAAATTTCCATAACTCCTTTCTCAGTTATTGCAGTTAAAATAAAGAACGACGACCTAACACCAATAAATTTATCAAGGTGTTTCTTTGCAGAGGAATTTGTTCAGTTTATATGCGATGAATCTACGAAGTATGCTATTTTCAAGGGAAACCATAACTTCTCTATATTCACTAGAGAAACGTACATTTACCTTGAAATTCTGATTTTGTCAGGTTCCAGCAAGTTGCCTTCCAGAAGGATATTCAAATTCAAATTCAAATTCAAATTCAAACAAGTTTATTTATCTCTTAATAATCCATACATTGAGAACAGAATAAAAATAAATTACATTTAGACAAAAAGGACTACACCGCGACTATAAACAGCCGATAACAGCATGCACACAACAAGTTGTACGCAAGTGTGGTACAGCCCTATTAACCCATAATACATAAAATGTAACTAATTCAATCTTAGTAAAAACTTAAAATAAACTTAAATACCAACAAGGGACGAGGCCGGTAGCGCACAGAATCAACCAGGAGCGCGGGGCGGAGAGGAATCAGAATAAATGACACAATATATTAATCTGCATCTACGTTCACGTTCACGAGGATAAGCGAGCGACCGATAATCTCCGAAAATTCGATGTAATAATGTAATAAGCAACCAAAAATTGCAACAAAAAAATAAATAAAAGATTATATATATACACACATATATACCCGCATAATGAAACATTCAGATTCTACTCAGTTGCGCCCTGATGTTCCAAAAGATGTTTTTTAATAAATGAGGAAAAGCGTCCAGGAGAAAAATCTTTAACATGATTTGGCACGGAGTTCCACATATGAGAAGCGATAAATGTAAATGATTTTTGAAAGGCTGCTGTTTTATGTTGTGGCACTCTATAGTTGTCAATGTTCCTCGTATAATGGGGATGTGGAAACAAATGAAATTGTGCTTTAAGATAATATACTGGGAATCAAAGTCTGAATCGTAATTCGTACAATCATTTAGTGAGAAACATTAGTTAACTTCTAGTATAAAAAAAGAACTCACAGTCTAAAGTTTGAACTTGAAAGTTAATTATTATACATATTCTCTAAACATAATTTAAAAACAATCAGTAAACTTTCGACAAATTTTAGTATAAAACAACGTGCACACCGAGTAAACGATAACTTCATCCAGTTCGTAGTACCTCAACAGCAAACGCTTACTGGTAACAAGTTGAAACCCTCCAGTCTTTGGTCCAGTTCGTAGCACCTCAACGGCAAACGCTTACTGGCATCAAGTTCACTTCACACCTCCCTAAGTTACGTTAGTGAAAAAGCAAACAAAGTTAGTCGTCAAAGTAAAGTGAACCCAAATTAAAGTGAAACCGAATTAAGCATACCAATATAAAGTCAACGAATTAGATCTCTTAAACTCAACATAAACTATAAAGTACTTTCAAGGGAACCTCAAATTGCCTCAAGGGAGTCAACGAATGGCCATGCGCTTCACGCTCTTCTGGTAAATTATATTTAAACATGGTTATCAACATAGGTGCATATGTCAATTTACACTAAACCTGGGCATCAATATACGTACATTTGTTTCGAAGTCAGCGAGTTATTATTCTATTCATTACCATCTGAGCTACGCAACCTGAAAGAGCAAAGAGGATCGCCACAAGCAAATATACTCTGCGGCACGTGACGGGAAGCATCCCAATAATCCGCTTTGACAATTTCTAGAGATCGGTTTGAGTTGATACATCGTTACCTACATTTCATTGATTCTACCAAAATTGATCGTAACAACAAGCTGTTCAAGATTCAGCCCCTTATCGATTGAGTAAAAAAAATCTCAATTAAGCATTAGCAAATTCTTTTGGCGAAAGCTTTTCATTAGATGATATGATGAAGGCGTATTACGGTCGGCGCCATATAAAGTTGCTTATATGAGGTAAACCAATTAGATATGGTATTAAATTTTAGTGGCTATCCACATCGGAAGGCTATTTACTATAGTTTGATCCATACTTATTTAGCTTATGGTCTATTCGAACATACATAAAAGAGAGAGCAAATATAGGTATAGGTATATATAATATCAATATTAACACATATATCACAAACATAATTACAATTATTGTCTTTATTATCACAGCTCCAGGCGTAACTGTTCGAGCCAGGAAATGGCCTCCGGTGTCGCGTGCAATAAGTCGCCGCTTGTTCCAGGAAAGGATGTTAACGGACATTCGTATAGGTGATGTGACCCATTGTTTGGGAGGCAGCACCGCATTCACACTCAGGGCTGGAGCGCATTCCCCACCCATGGAGTGCCGACCCACTTCTGCCGTGACCAGTGCGTATTCTATTCAGTCGAACCCAAAGCTTGCGGGGCAGGTTAAAACCATGTGGTGGTTCTTTAGAATTGAGTAGGGGATGCCAGATCGGTGAAACTTTTCCCTGCCAGTCCGACTGCCACTCTTCGTATCCGTCAAAGTTGTTAGTGATTAGCTGCTGTGCCGTTCTGGCAGAGGGACTTATAGATTTTAATAGATTAAAATGTATGAGATCCTGGTGGATTGGCAAGTCCGGATTCGCGGTTATTTTTTTGTACTCTCGGACCAGGATCTGCTTTCTGCGGACTCTGGGTGGCTTTATATGGGATAGCACTGGCAACCACTCGATTGGTGTAGAGTTAATGGATCCCGTAATTATTCTCATCGTTTGATTCAGGACTGTGTCGATTTTACGTACGTGGGGGCAGTTTATCCAAGCTGATGCGCAGTATTCGGCCGTTGAATGGACAAGACCAAGTGCAGAAGTACGCAAGGTTGGAGCATGAGCTCCCCAGGTCGATCCAGCCAGCTTATATAGAATATTACTAGGGGTCCTTAGTTTCGCTGCCAAATTGGTTTGTTTGTTGAAGGAGAGGGTACGATCCAACGTAGCGCCCAGGTATTTTGGGTTGTGGTTGTGGCCTAAAACAGTGTAATTTAGAGTGACTTTTAGGCTGGTAGATGCCAGTCTATTGTTGAGATGAAAACAACAGGTCTCGGTTTTTGCAATGCTGGGTGTCAGCCTCCACTTCCTAAAGTAGTCCGACAGGATGTCTAGGTCCGCTGTCAAGGTAGTTTCTATGTTTCCCATGTTCGAATGCTGGGTTGCCAGGGCCAAATCATCGGCATACATAAACTTACGGCATGGTAGAAGATTGAAAAGAAGTAGAGCCAGAACTGAGCCTTGAGGTAGGCCGTTACTAAGCAGCTTGGTTCTGCTTCGTGTGTTCCCCATTACAGTCTGAAGGGATCTATTGGATAGCATGTTGTTCACCAGTGCTCTCAGCTTCTTACATTTAATGGTTGTCAGTAATTTATACATATAAGCCCTCCCTCCAGACGGTGTCATAAGCAGCTGTCAGGTCTATGAAGGCTACTCCTGTCTTACTGCGTTCCTCAAAGCCTCTTTCAATATAGGTCAGAAGTCCAAGAACCTGGTCTTCGCAGTTGCGACCAGGTCGGAAACCAGCTTGTTCCACAGGTAAGATGTCCAGGATTCGTGGACTTATTCGGTTGTAGATTAGTCTCTCCAGTAATTTATATATAAAGCTTAGAAGGGCAGTGGGTCGGTAGCTACCTGGGAGGTCGGCAGGCTTTTCTGGCTTGAGAATTGCAATGATTTTAGATCTTTTAAGTTCGCTTGGTAGTTGTTCGGCTTCGAGGATATTAGAATTTTGCTAGCCAGCGCTTCGTGTTTATTCCACAGTAAGCAAGGAATTCCGGGTGTATTTTGTCAAACCCGGATGACTTGCCTTTCTTTAAGAATTGGACGGCTTTTGTGACTTCGTCCATGGTAAATTCCCCAGACAGCTGCTCACACCTTATAGTTGAGTTTTTGAGGGCCTTGAACTCCTTTTTAGTTTCGGTCGAGTGGGGTTTGTCTTTTCTGGCTCTGGACAGGTTCACTATATGGTTCGCTACTTGATCGGCCGTGACGTTGGCAAGCTTCGACATGGTATGCGAGTCGGCTCCTAGCTTCTTAAGTAAACTCCACGCCCTTCTGCTTGAGTGTCGAAATTCAGGTTTTTAGTTGTTTTGTTCCATTTTCCCTTCCGTGCTTCGTCAAGGTTGTACAGTAGGGAATCCGCAACATCCGATCTGCCGTTTTCCAAGTAGTCAGCGTAGAGGATCTCATTGGCCTCGGTCCAGCATAGTATATATTCTTTCCTTACTCCTCTTGGTATGTGTTTCTTGGCCGTGGATATTACAATTTTTACAAATCTTTGGTAGTTATTTGGCAGTGGAGCAATAAATCGGATGTTTTTGTCGAGGGCGGTCGAGTATCCCTGCCAGTTCGCCTTTGAGAAGTTCCATCTAGGGAGATCGGAGCCGCGTATAATTGGGATCTGGGTGCCCACCTCCAACAGCACGGGACGGTGTTGGCTATGTCGGAAAGCCTCAAGAACATGTCGGTTCACTGGAACAGGTTTTCCCTCTTGATCAGATGACACGAAGCATAAGTCTGGGTTGGTCTCAGTACCCCATCTGGCTGAGTGGAAGGTACTTCTGTGTTTGGCACTGAAGACTAGTTGAATATTATGAGCCTCAGCCCAGTACACCAGTTTTGTTCCGTTTTGGTTGTTTTGAGAGTACCCCATTGGGTATGCTGGCTATTAAAATCACCGGCATAGATGGATGGGTGGTCCCCGGTAGGTAGGATGTTGTCTGACCATATGGCGGCAGGAGGCTGATATACGTTTGTCAAGAGTGTGTCAGCAGCTTTAACAGTTACTGCAAAAATATCATCGTCTTGAGATGTCGATATAAGTTTTACGCCCTCCAATGTGGCTCGGGCATAAGTAGCTATGCCATAATGAGGGTGATACGTTGCACCGATAAGTCTGTATCCGTGGATTTTTTCCCTTTTCCGGAGCTGTGATTCGTCAGAGGTATGAGTTTCTTGTAAGAGAACCACGTCAGTGTTATGGTCCAGAAGAAACTTGGAGAGATAGTCATTCTTAGGTCTACTTATGCCTTCGATGTTGAGCTGGCAAACTTTAAAAATACGTCCAAGAGTTTTTGTCAGTTGGCTCTTAGAAGAGCTGTTTGTTCCACTCTCTAAAATCGTAGTATCCATGTATGTTTCGATACCCAGGAGATTGTGAGATATTCTGGATTGCCATTTGTCTTAGCTCTTTAGCGTTACCAGGGTGCACCACGAGGAGGCGACCTAAGTTTGCACCCCATCCATACTGTGGTGCTGGTTATAAAAAAGGAGGCAAGTCGTTGGGGCGATCGGTAACAGAAAAATATGCCTTCAGTGTTACCTCCCGGTAGCACACTTTTCATAGATAACTTCTTCAATTCATTGACATTTTTGGAAACTTTGAATGCAGGACAGATATTTTCTATTGGTACAATTAGGTCAGATATAGAGTGGAAAAAGTAGCTTTGAAAGATCTCAAAAAGAAACCACGTGGAAGTTTTCACGTCTTGCAGGAGGCTGATAGACTCACTTGTTTGGTAAGATAACATGATAACAGCCAGGCTACTACTGGAAACAACGTAGACATTGATCAGATTTGTTTTACAAAGAGCCAATGCAAGGGTTGGTCAAAAAAAGAAAAAAAGCCTATGCTAACCCAACGTAGTCTTATTAATTTGTATAACCATGGGTGGAGTTGATCTATTCGGCAACCTAAGGGGTCTTTATTGTATCCGAATACGCTCAAAAAATGGTAGTGGCTATTTATTAGGCTCTGCATCAAGGAAGCCTTAGTAAATATGTAGATTCTTTACAGACAAACCTAGATTTTATTAGAAAGTCTGTTTTATCGATATTGGCAGCTCCCTATAGCACTTTATGGGTCCGAAATCAAAATGCAGCTGAAACGTTCTTACAGAACCAGTTCCCAATTATTTCTATTTTTAAACACGTCAATATTCAGAAGATTAAAAGAAATATTTTTGTTTTTTACCAATTATTAAACCAGAGATTATTGCAGGAAAAAAATTACTCAGATATTAATGGGTTAACAGCTTTGACGATTTATGTCCAATAATTGCACCAGGTCTATATGGGGAACACAAATACACCCATAAATCTTTTTGTTTTCATGTTTTTATTATGTACATAATTGACTTGGTATTCTCGGTACATACTATTTGTACTTAATTTTATTTCCGTACATATCAAACGTCCATTGATATTACATTTCCGACCGTATATGAAAAAGGTATATTATTAATCTGTCTTCTTGATGTCAATCTTCAATCTTGAGACAGTCTCCTAATTCTATGTACTTACTTAATTATAATAGCATTTGTTATAAAAGGATAATTCTCCAAATAAGAAATACATTATAGTCAAAATGCATTCCTTGAAAATATGTTCGGTGATTTTAACATTTTTGTGCGTTGTAAACGGTTTAAAAGTAAGTAAAAATATTACATATTTACATTACCATGATGCAGACAAATATGTCCCAATATAGGATATGACGTATTATTTTTACTTTTTTTAGTGTAGAATATTTGTTTGACCTAAATTAAGGTTGGCTGCAAAATTATTATTCTTAATATTCACTTGCGGTCTAATTCCTTCTTTAAAAATAAATAACATAAGTGCCTGGCGTGCGACGATATGGAGTTAGTTGTTAATATCATCTAAACGGGCACATGATATAGCCTAGTACCATAAAGACATTTTTCATCAATTGCATTGAAATATTCTGTTCTATTATTACAAATCAAATTTACGATTATAATAATAATAATAAATCCGATCTAGTACGTCACAGAAAGATAATTCGAGATAAGGTCAAGTGGCGCAAATGCGACCAACATTTTTACCAGTTAGATTTATTCCGTATATATGCATTTAGGCTGTAATCTTATCAAAGAAAACAAAACTAAGCTAGTAAAAAACAATATTAAAAAAGTACGAAAAAAATACTTCGATAAGTCTTTTAAAAATTAATGTATATGACCCCACTTTCTCGCTCTCGGTCATTGTGCCGACGTTTCGCCAGAATCCCATCTGGCATTATCAAGTGTTGCTCGCCCATCTTCTGGACTAGAACTGTATATGTCCACGTTTTCTCATGTTGTGATCGCTTAGTTTGTGGTTCAGTTTGTTTCTGCATGGCAGATATAGATGGCATGTTAATTGCGAATATACTTTCTCGGGATGCACATTTAGTCTTTTGCTTCGAGCAACTTTTTCTGTTTGACACAGATTTCATGAAAGGAAAAAGGCGTACAATGAGCTGGTTAAGGATGCAGATAATGTCTTTCCACCTTTGGAGTCCGCGAGGGAACATGATAACGGCTGGACCCTTGCAACAAACAGGAGGCGACAGCTCCCTAAAATTAACCGTCCGTCGCCAATAATGGGAACGGCCACAAATGGATTACTTAAAGTGGCTGATACTTTTGCCTCCTCCAAGAGCTGGTTTTTTGCAACTGGTTTTGACCCCTCAGTACGAGCTGATGACATCAGAAAGTACCTTATCAATCAAGGCATTAGCAAAAACTGCATTTGCGAACAAATGCGCACAAAGAGAGACAATGAGAGAAGTTCTTTTCGTTTGGGCATACCATCTGACCAAGCATCAGAAATGATCAGGGAGTCTCTATGGCCTGTTGGAATTCTTGTTAACCATTTTGTGAATTTACAGAGCCGTCGACTAACACAAATAGTTCACGGAGCCAAAAACTGAATATTTTTCACCAGAATGTGTGCTCAATCCGAAACAAGGTTGAAGAACTGGAGGTATTGCTTTTGGATACAGAGAGGAAGTGGGACTTTGTATGTCTCACAGAACATTTTCTGTGTGAGAACGAGCTGGACTCCTTTCATGTTGAGAATTACACATGCGTGTCAAGTTTCACAAGAGCATCCCATCAACGTGGAGGAGCTTTGATTTTAATGAAATCCAACATCACTGGATCTGAACGGAAAGACCTGGTAGATCTCTCGGTGGAACGGAATTGTGAATTGGCTGCTGTCGAGGTGCCTGACTTAAATCTAATTGTTATTGCTATATACCGTCCACCTGGGGGAGACTTTGATATTTTTGTAAATGTAATCTCGAGCCTTTTTGAAATTTTATCTGTAAATTGTAAGTATGTTTGTATTGTTGGGGATTTTAATATTCATTTTAACACCCTCGAAAACCGTTGCATGGCTTTCATTGACATTCTGAGCACCTATGGTTTTACTCGGGAAGTTTTTGGAAGCACAAGGCAGACCTCTTGCATAGACAACATTTTCATTAACTTTGCAGATATTTTAAACTATGCTACTGACATTTTTGATGGTATACTGTCGGATCATAAAGCCATAGCGATTGAGCTGGAGTGCAATAGGGTGCCGGTCTGTAATAAAAATACACTTTTTTTGCATAAACCCATAACACAAAAGGGTGTTCTGAATTTAATTGAGATTTTAGCACATGCAGATTGGTCTTTCTTGCGGTCCACAGAGTCAGTAAATGCAAAGGCAACACACTTTGTCGATTTGGTAGTAAATGGTCTAGAAGCCTCCTTCCCTGTCAGAAGAAGATTGGCTTTTAAAGATGAACATGTGTCTTGGTTTAATAACGAGCTAAGTAATATGCGTGAAACTCTACATTTCTTACATTCTCTGTATTTGAACTGTCGAACTCCTGAAGCCGCTGAACAGTATAAGATTTTTCGATCCAGATATAGAAAGGAAATAAACAAGGCAAAAAAAACTGCAAATTCAAATTTTATTTTACAGGCGGACAATCAAGTTAGGGCTGCATGGCAGGTTGTGAATGAACGTCGCAAAACTAACAAGACTGTGACCCCAAACGCTATTACTGCATCAGAGTTTAACGACTTTTTCTCTGGTATTGCTGAGCAGACATTGAAGGGAATCCCTTCCACGGGGCCGGGTCCAGAGACATATCTTCATCCTTTTGAGGTTCCTGAGGGTGGTTTCACTTTCAGGGAGGTTACCTACATCCAAGTTCGAGATGAAATACACTCCCTAAAAAATAAACACTCATTGGACATTTATGGTCTAAATGTTCCTCTTTTGAAGCAACTTTCTGAATATATCCTCTATCCCTTAACAAAACTTTACAACCTATGCATAAATGAGGGTGTGTATCCCTCTTGCTTTAAAATTCAAAAAGTTATACCTATCTTCAAGAAGGGTGATAAGGACGATGTAAATAACTATAGGCCCATCTCGTTGATACCAATATTTTCCAAGGTTTTTGAGAGACTTCTTAAGGGTCAATTGGGTGGCTATTTTGAGGATGGCCATATGCTTAAGGACTTTCAATTTGGTTTCAGAGCTGGGAAATCCACTACGGGTGCGCTTTTAGATCTTCTGGAGTATGTGGTTGAAGGTTTTGAGATGGGACTCCATGTAGGAGCAACCTTTTGTGACCTCTCAAGGGCCTTTGACTGCATCTCCCATGATGTTCTCCTTGAAAAGTTGAAATATTATGGATTGCATGGTCGAAGTTTTGCACTACTTGAAGCATACCTAAGGGAACGTACCCAGAGAACTTGTGTGAATGGTGCCTGGTCCGATGTGTCTCAGGTGAATCATGGAGTACCACAGGGTTCAGTCTTGGGACCACTTCTCTTCATTATTTACATGAATGATATTGACCAGTCCACTGGAAGCAAACTAGTTTTGTTTGCCGATGACACTACTGTTCTATGTAGAAATCATAAGTTGACAGACTTGAATAATATTATGGATGGTACTGTGGCTGCATTGGGCTCATGGTTTTCTGCAAATAAACTGAAGCTAAATGTAGGAAAGACTGAGCATGTATTGTTTTCTTTGAGGAACGCAGAGGATTCTGAACATGTTGGTGCCGATTCGGTGAGGTTTTTGGGAATTCATCTGGATCCCACATTGATCTTTGAAAAAAACTTTGATATTGTTGCTAACAAAATATCAAAATCAATATTTCTTCTCAGGAACCTTGAAAGGACTGTGGATAAAACTGTTCTCTTGATGGTGTTTCATTCTCTGATTCAATCAAGTTGCATGTATGGTTTATTGGCATGGGGACATGCGCCCCAAGCAGAGAGGATTTTCAAGCTTCAAAGGAGAGCTCTTAGAGTGGTTGAGGGTCTGGGCTTTAGGGAGGATGTAAGACAGTCCTTTAAACAACTGCAAATTCTTACGGTACCATCACGTTACATTTTTGAATGCCTTGTGTACACTAAAAAAAACTCAAATCGATATAACCAAGTAAATAGCATTCATGGCTATAGCACAAGGCAGGCTGACAACTTGGTCATGCCTCTTCTGAGGTTGCGAAAATCTGAAATCTCAACCCTCTACCATGGTCCAGCCCTTTTTAATAAATTGCCACATGAGATTAAAACCCTGCCTGAAGGGCAATTTGTACGTGCTGTGAGGGACTTGCTGTGTGAGGGTGTGTTCTACAGTGTCACTGAGTTCATGCAATCAGATTTGGAAGTCTAAATAAAGCTTTAAATATATTAAACCTCCAACCCCAGTTCGTTCTTTTTCATGTTTCTTTTTTATCTGTATTATATTATTTTGTGTGTTTTATATCAATAATAAATTTGTCTATATATATGTTTTAAAATTCCACTAAATTTTATTTTATTCAACAATAAGTTTATGTCCAGGCTTATATTTGTGTTTTCTTTCACCCAAATGTATAGTTCTACAAGCATCTTTTTATATATTTATTTTTTTAACGTTACAATATTTTAAGTTAAGTTTTAAGTTCTACAGTTTTCTATATTAATTATAAGGAGTACTATTGGACACAATATTATAGACATTTTATTAAATTTTTATTAATGTAAATAGTATTGACGATTGTAAAATTGAATTATTGATGACATGAATAAACTTTACTTTACTTTACTTTACTTTACTTTATAATATTACCAATATCTACTGACCTTTGTGTGTTTGGGAGTCTTTTTTAGGCAGGGTCTACTGTCGAGGGTAAGCATATGAATGTAATATTGAGATCTTCATACTTCTGGAGTATAGGCTATCCCCTTTCAACATTTAAAATACAAATAAAAGTATAACACCTCATGGGATTGGGTAAAAACGATCTACGTACTTTCTGATCCTCTTTGTTTCGCAAGATTTTTTTTTATGGCAGTGGCACACACACTAAAGGGAGATCCTATGGCGCTCGACGAGCGGTGTGTGTGCGAAGATGTTGATTGACACGGTTCTTGAATATTTGTAGGTTGTAATTAGTGGGAAACAGATGTCCTGGAAGTGAGTTCCACAGTGATGCAGTGCGCCAGACAAAGGAGTTCTGGTAAAGCGATGTTCTAGGTGTTTCTAGTTGTACGACGAACTGGTGCGCTCCTGCCGTCTGTCGGGACTGTCTGACAGGAGTTGCCAGGGGCGGGATTATGCGGGCCAAATCCTGGGAACATCTGCCGTGAAAGTATCTGTAAAACAAAGACATCTCGGCCACATGTCTGCGATGTTCCAGACTATCCAGATTCCGGGTCAACTCCGGATCGCCGACGAGATGCACAGCCCTCTTCTGAATGGAATCCAGCAGCTTTAGGGTATGCTTTGGTGCGGCACCCCAGATATGTGAGCAATATTCTAAGCACGGTCTTATTTGCGCTTTGTACAGCAAGAGCAACTGCTGCGGTGTATAGAGTTTTTTGTTGCGAAATAGCGCACCAAGCTTCTGGGAGGCTGATTTTGCGATGTTAGCAACATGGTCATGCCATGACATATTGCTGTTGACCGAGACACCCAGCAGCCCGATTGACGAGGATGAAGGAATGGTCGATCCTGCCATAGTGATGTCAGGGCCCGCTGTATTGGCCCTCTTAGTAAACGTTGCTGCTTGGGTCTTTGCTGCATTGAACTGGACCAAATTTCGGTCGCCCCAAGTTTGAACTTTCTCCAGGTCTTGATTAATTGCTGTAATCTGCTCCTGCCTTCGGTGATGAGTCTCAGTCGCTGGTAAGGGTTCTTCTGCTCTAAAGTGGGAGACAAGGGTACTGTCATCTGCAAAACTGTAAACAGGATTATTCGTTTCGATCAGCAGGTCATTAATATAGATGAGGAACAGAGTTGGTGAAAGTATTGCGCCCTGAGGCACGCCCGCGTTGATGGTGAATGTGTCCGAGATGTGTCCATCGACTGCAACGTGTAGGGATCGGTTCTTAAGGAAACTGGCCAGCCAGCTGCAGAGAGAGGCGGGCAGTCCCAAGGACGGCAGTTTGTTGAGCAGTCCGTCCAGCGGCGGATCTAGGGACGCGTGGACCTCAGGGCAAAAGATATTTATGGGCCCCTACCCCTTGTATATTTTAAAACTAAGTTAAGGCATTTCTCATAGGTAATACATTATATATGAGCTTCACATAAAAAGTAATAGTCCGAGAGGCGACCGTCATAATAGTGTGGTGTCTGAACTGTCAGGATTTTGCACGATAAAAAATATTGTTTAGTTGGGCCGAATAAGAAACCGTTGGTCGGCCGAGGCTGGTTTTGACCAGTAATTAATTATACAGGGTCTTTCAAAAAATTCGCATCATATGGGAAATTTTTTTATTATTGATTTCACAGAAAATTCTATTCTTGACAAAAGTTGATGCTTAGAAAAAGCTAATTTTGACGATGCTAATTTAAGGGTAAGTTATACAGGGTACTTAAAAAATACAAAAATTAAAGTTAAAACAACAAAAATTTTGGAATATCGGAAAACTTTGTACAGAAAAAATAAATCTTTTATTAAGATAAAAATAAAAGTCAAATACTATTTTTTCCAAAAGTGCATCGTTGCTGAAAAAAATAAGAACACAATTAAGAAAAAGAGGGTTTTTTTCATTAATTGTCATGAATTTTCTCAGCAACAGTGCACTTTTGGAAAAAATGGTATTTGACTTTTATTTTTATCTTAATAAGAGCTTTATTTTTTAAGTACAAGGTTTTCAGATATTCCAAAATTTTTGTTTTTTTAAATTCAATTTTTGTATTTTTTAAGTACCCTGTATAACTTATCTTTAATTTAGCATTGTCAAAGTTAGTTCTTTTCCATGCACCAACTTTTATCATAAGCTATCGTTTGACACTAATTTTTTGATTTAACCAGAGGTTAAGAAATCCCGGTTAAATTTTACCTCTGGTTAAATCTAAAATTAGTGTCAAACGATAGCTTATGAAAAACCAAGATAGGAAAGTGCAAACCATTTTGCTCTATCTTTAGCCGTTTAGGTTTTACAGGCTCTCAAACTTGGTAAATGGTCGATTTTCAATTGTCAATATTGCAAAAACAGTAACAGATAGGTATAGGACATTATTTATGAAATATGTCTAGAATCCTCCACAAAATCCAAATATGCAATAATATATAGGGTATTCCATTTAAAATTTGAGAGTTGCTGCTACTTTTTAGTAGAAGCGGCAACACTGCAGTATCGAAAATATTTTAGCAAGGTAGAGCATATTCGTTTATGTAAACGGCCAAATTTTCAGAATGATCCGTTGAGTGGTTCTCAAGAAACGTCTAACCTACCATCGACCGTGAATCACCTTGTACAGTGTCTTTAAAAAAGTTCGCATCATACGGGAAACCTTTTTATTATTGATTTCTCAGAAAACTTTATTGTTGATAAAATTTGGTGCTTGGAAAAAAACTAGCTTTGACAATGCTAAATTAAAGATAAGTTATACAGGGTACTTATACAAAAATTGAATTTAAAAAAACAAAAATTTTGGAATATCGGAAAATCTTCTTCAGGAAAAATGAAGCTCTTATTAAGATAAAAATAAAAGTCAAATACCATTTTTTTCTTTAATTAAGCATTGTCAAAATTAGTTTTTTTCTAAGCATCAACTTTTGTCAAGAATTTTCTGTGAAATCAATAATAAAAAAGTTTCCCATATGATGCGAACTTTTTGAAAGACCCTGTATAATTAATTACTGGTCAAGACCAGCCTCGGCCGACCAACGATTTCTTATCCGGCCCAACTAAACAATATTTTTTATCATGCAAAATCCTGACAGTTCAGACACCACACTATTATGACGGTCGCCTCTCGGACTATAAGGATATAACAATATTTTTTATTCAGGATGAAAACTAATAAAGAACTAATATTTTTTCGTATCCCATCAAAAGTAAGAAAATAAAATAAATTTTTATTTAGGATGAAAGCTAGTTCATACCAAAAATTGTAGAATGGTATTTTGCGTATCACATAAAAAGCCAGAAAATAAAAACACTTTAAACAAAATATAAAAACTAATAATAAACTGGCATTGGCAATATTATCTATTAGATCTGTTAAATCTAACTTCGCTGCGATTTTGTATTACTAATATCTAGACTGTTATTTTTCGTATCACATAAAAAGTAATAAAATAGAAACACTTTAAACAAAATATAAAAGCTAATAACAAACTAAAATCTCGAATAATCTTTTTCTGACTGCAATTTTATTCAAATAAATTAAGATTGTCTTGTAAAAAATTGTTCAAATTCGGCATGTGTATTTACCAAAGACGTTTAACCTAAATTATTTACCATACAGATACCTTTAAAAAGTTTAATTATGCTCAAAAGTCAACAATTAACAAATATTTGGAGAGTAAATTTAAAATTCGTTATAGTTTATTAATATTAGTCTTAGTCAATTTATGAAAAGAGGGCCCCCACAATATTTGCCGCCGGGGGAGGGCCAACGATGTCACTGTTTTAACCTACGCCATTGTATACCATCCACTATATAATTATAATATCGTATTTAACAAAGTAATATAATTAGTAAGTAATTGAGAAATATAGATACATTCAATTGATTTTCATAGAAATACAATTCGTTAGAGTTTTTAGGCTGAGACAAAAGATAAAACAATATGTTAAAATATAAATATTCTTAAGAAGTAGGTACTTGCGTTACCTTTTTTTTATATCTCCACTTACTAATATTCATGCAAATTCATGCAAACAAACTATTCAAGTATCAAGTATTTGATAATTTGCTCTAATTTACTTTACTAAAGTAAATTAAAATGCGGCCTACTGGGAATAGTGGGAATCACAGTAGTTAATGTTCAGTGGCTGGGTCTGGGAGTTGCCAAATTTAAGGCTCTCAGGCTCTCAACGAATATTAGGCACGGGCGGTATGGTCGATATATTTCATTAGTAGATACGTATAGGTACCTATACTGTGACTTTATTGAATGTAGCTCAATTATTATTTCATTATTTTTGGTTTGCATATTTGATGTTTTACCATTTTACTTACTTCGATACAAAAATACTTTATAATCGCGGCATCGTGGGGCCCTTCTGAACCTTGGGCTCCAGGGCGGCGCACCGAACTGCCCGGTGATATGTCCGCCACTGAGTCCGTCATGCCAAACTCTGTCGAATGCCTTTGAAATATCCAACGCAATCGCTCGAGACTCTCCGTAGTTTTCAATTGCCCTACTCCATATATGAGTGACATAGGCCAATATATCTCCTGTCGATCTCTCTTTGCGAAAGCCGTATTGATTATCGCTGATTATTCTGTTGCTCTCGAGGTACTTGAGTAGTTGCTGGTTGACTACACGTTCCATGACTTTGGAGATTATTGGAAGCAAGGCAATTGGGCGATAGTTTGAGGGCGTGGTTTTCTTGCCTTTTTTTGGAAGATGTTGCACTCGAGCGACTTTCCAAGAGGATGGGTAAATCCCTTTTCTGTAAGAAAGAGAAAAAAGCCTGGAAAAAACGGGTGTTAGTTCGTTGGCGCAGTTCTTTAGCACGATGGCAGGTATTCCGTCCGGTCCTGCGTATCTAGTTCTTTAAGGATTTTGCGAATATCACGATGAGAAAACTTGACTTCTGCCATGGTGGTATTGATGTTCGGTATAGTGGGGAGAGTCTTGCCTTGGGGCACGTCTAAGGTAGAGTGCGATGAAAACATTTTGTCGAGCATGTTTGCTTTTTCCATGGCTGTAGTCGCCGCGATGCCACCTTGGTCCGTCAGAGGTGGGAGAGACGTTTTTGTAAAGTTGTTACTTACTGCCTTTGCTACCGACCAGGAATTCCTGGAACCACTGGGGCATTGCAAAAGTTTATTCCTGATCCTTTGATTGTGTTTATCCTTAGTTTCGTCGATCACACGCTTGCACTCGTTTCTCGCTTCGACAAAATAATTGCGATTTTCAGCGGTCTGATTTTGCTGCCAGTACTTATAGGCTTGCGGTTTCCTTCCTACAGCTCTTTCGCATCTTTTGTCGAACCAGGGCTTTCCTTCTGATGGTAACTTGATGGAATTTGGCATGTATGCTTCCATTCCTGAGGAGATTACTTGCATGATCTCTTCGCAGCAGTCTGACGGGTCGTCAGTGGCAAAGCAGACGTGCGTCGAGCCAAGGAAAATCTAGGTAGAACTGCCTTAGATCGTCCCAGTTTGCAGAATTGTAATGCCAGATTTTGCGAGGCAATGGTGGATCCTTCTGTATGAGTGGCAATTCACAAAACGTCGTAATAAGTTTGTGGTCGGAGGTACCTAATGGTGGATCAACTGTATGGTAACAGCTACCCTGAAGAACCAATTTTCAATTCGTTACTGTCAAATCAGACACTTCAAACTATAAAACCTTTTGCCTTCAGGAGTACCGGAAGTCCAAAAATCCCATAAATGATATAAACGATATATATCGGGAGAAGTTATCGATCGGACATTCCCGTATACATTAGACTAATCTCGATTTTAGTAGAATTAATTACCATCTCCCGGTACATGGTGCCGCTCATATAGATAAATTCTTTAGATCCTGGATTCTCCCTAAGATTCGTTTTTTCAAAATTTATCATAAAGTCGGTTCTAAAGAAAAGTACGGAAGCGTTTTCAAAGAAGCAATCCATGACCTTTTCGAAAAGAGCAGCTCTTTTTGTTGATATTTCACGTTTATGTCTTTTAAATCCACTGATTTAGCTAATACTTGATGGAAATTCATTGTAATATTTTTAAAGGAAATCACAAAGGTTTTATATTTTCACAAATTACTTTAACAAAACCGTGATATATGTTTCGGAAACACGGTGTCTTTTTCCGTTTGCCCAAACATATGTCATGGTTTTGTTAAAGTAAATTGTGCAAATTTAAAATCTTTAAAAATTTAATGTCTTTTAATACTATTTACGGTCCAATCTTTTCCGGGCATGTAAACCTTTAATCTTCTTCCCCAAACTCCTTTCTTATCAAGAATTCCTTTCGCCATTATTCTTACATCTGTCAGATCAAATGAAGCAACCAAGTTAAGATTTTGTATAAAAACATGTTCTTCCTCCTCTCTAAATAAGCTTGGTTTGCCCAGGTGCATCTACAGCCATTTGACAATATAACTATCAAACCTACTTTATCATTTCCAGCGTGATTCTCACAACAGAAAGCATTTTTATTAATTATTTATTTTTCCTCGCAAGCCAGTGCATACGCCCTAAACGAAATATGCGAACTGACTCCTCTTCATCAACAGTAGCTAAACCCCACGCAAAACAAATGATCCGGAGTCGGCCCGAACGAGTTTCGTTATTTAGCCTTTTCTATACCACCGAACATTAACAAGAGACTAGAAGGTCCACTCTCAGTCGGAACTTTTGATGTAGGGCCTACAAAGACGCCGGACTTTAGACCAAACTGGGTGAAACTTAGCACGAGGCCTGAGCGGTTAACCAGTATTTCATCAAGTTCCGTGACGGGGCAAGGAGGGAAATTCTGGGAGCGGGGCTTAGAGTGAACATTCTAGTCTATTGTTAATGTTCTGTGTTTATAAGGTCTAACGAAATGTTTCCAAGACGCCTCGTGGTCTAGTGGTACGATTCCCGTTTGTGGCAGGATACTTTCTTTTTTTTTAAGGTTATGTTTGTTTCTTTTTGTAAATTTGGGTTAGTTTTGGAGCGAGCGAATCGAGCGGCGGGCTATGCCTCAAGTTAAGATTGACTTCGAAATTCATTCGGGCCGACTCGGGATTATTTGTTTTGCATTGGGTTTAGCTGCTAGTCTATTCATCTGTGAAGTTCTAAAGCATATCGCTACATGTCGCTAGTCGCAAATTTCGTTTTGGGTTCGATGGTTTAGGAAGCGTTGCCAATTTTTTTTGCTATGTCCCAAATACCTGCTATTCTACGGTATGACCTAAATATTCTAAATGAAGATTTACACATGGTACTAACTTAAAATACATAAAAGATTATCAAAATTCGATAAATAAGCTGAATGGCGGGCAAAATTTAATACATGGACTTCGTAATTAATTTTCCAAACTAAATTTCTGCTGCAGCAGGTTAAAGGATACTGAATGCAACCAGAATAATTAATTTGTTTGGACATTAACCTAAGCGTTTGTGCGTTAGGACAAATGAATGGTATTTTGTTTTTGTTTCATACAAATGTTTTCCATTTTCTTAAAAATTATTCATCGGATTTGATCTCGAGAAGTGTACCATTAAGATGCCTAGTATTTGAAACCTGTTAAATTGACCATTAGGTCGAATGAAGATCAAATGAAAAAGTACAAAGCGTGAAGATGATACGAACCAGTCTTAATTTCCACGAATGACTTTTGTACCATTAAAAAATGGTGAAGCAAAATATTCTAAAAAATTGTGACATGTAGTTTCTTCAAGAATGTTTTTTTTGTTTGATTTTTCTCTAATCTGAATTTTTATTGGTCAAATAATTACAAAGTGAACACAGAAAAATTTTAAGAAATCATCGGATATTTTTAAAAATGTATCATTTACATATTTGTGCTATTTAGAACAGTTCGATCTTTTTTTAACACCTAAGTTCATTTTAATGGGCACATTTTAATATAACTTTGGTGTAAACTTTACTTTTCTGGGATTGTAAAGTGAAATTTAGGGCTGATGAAAAATTTCAAACTTCTTATCTGAATCTATAAATTTTTTTTTTATAGATTACTCTACCACCGGAACTCCAGGAATATGTAGACGATTTACATAAATTATGCCTTGGAAAAAATGGACTACAAGAAAGTAAGTAAATTTTATATTTTTAATTACATCTTTAGACAAACTTAGATCGCTACTACTGAAACAGATGAATTAATTTAAATCATAACAACTCAATCACTCGCTTGAATTAACACCATTTTTAGCTTTCGGTTCGTAACACCAAAGAATATAATAGCACGCAATTATATGCGTGCTATTACATTCTTTGGTAACACTTTGTTTTTAAAACGGTCAAATCCATAAAATGAAATTTTTAAAAATCCTGAAACACAATTCTTTGTACTAAGCCTGTTTTCTAACAGTTTTTAAAATATATATTGTTTTAGATATACACCATAATACACCTAAATTGTTAAGTTTAACAGGTATAAAAACATGTACATGAGAAGCAAAAATGGAAATATGACTTCAAATTCCCCTAAAAAAGCTCCGCAAGATGAGATTTTATATTTTTGGGAAATAAATTGGATATTCAATATTTAGCAGCCCTCTGCAACGCGCAACGGTTTGCTTTAAAGAATATTGCGTTCTAGACAGTTTGTATATAAAATGTTGTTTCATGCCTTTTCCTCTTAAGGGCGATACATTTCGAAATAATAACTATTAACATATTTTATTACTGTATTCTTATATTTACCGTTGTTCCGCAAGAATATGGTTTCGCAAAGTAGATGAATACAACAGTCGAACTAAAACTTGTGTGTGTCTTTCTATGCATAGTTATTTCGTGTCTACACTGACAACCTAAATTTAACTTTTTCTTATTGCGTTTTTGAGTCATACCTTTTCTTTTGGGATATAACACTTAAAAACAAATATGTGGCTTAAATTTGCTTGATGTTTGTTTTTTTATTAAAGTTCAGCTATTTGTTGTTGCTGTTAAAATGGGAAAGAAATAAAAATTATCTAGTTAATTAGACATTTTATTAATTTTGTTTATCTTTTTAGTCTACTATACGGTAAAAAAAATAAGAAAAAAATCCCATAGCAGCTTTTGGTTTAATCATGATATGAAAAAAAAATTCATGTAAATAAAATAAAGCAATGTCACGCAAATATAATATTGTGGGTGTAATTAAGTATTATTTAACTTTGAAAAATACTTTTTGAAAAAGATTTATTTGAGAGCAAACTAAAACGACTTGATTTGATAATAATACATAAAATATTATCTTAGGAGGTAAATTACATTACTCGACTTAAATCTAGTTCTCATCGAAGCATCTGCTGTTTGGAAAATCGCACGGGTATAGTTTCATGCTGAGTGGAATCCACTAGCTAAATCTAGCGTAGAGAAATACTGAGCTCATCCTAGCTTATCAAATATATCGCTTATGTTTTGCAGTAGATATCCGTCTGAAATTGTTTTTTCGCTGATTTTCCGAAAATCGATAACTATTCTCCACTTCTGCTTACCAGAAGTATCGACCTTTTTTGGAACAATCCAGATGGCTGATGACCAAGGACTACTGGATGGTCTTGTTATTCCTTTTTAGAGCATTTAATTTTTAATTTATTTGCCGTCTTACTTCTTATTTATGAACAAATGGGAAACCATATGACTTGGTGTGTACAGGGTGTCCCAAATTCGAGCCTCATCATTAGGATCTGGAAAACTAGAAGAGATACGAGGTAGGTTAAATAGAGGCAATGTTGCGCAGTTTGATGCTGATCAAAGTGCCGCCTTACAAGTTTAAAAATTCCGAATACTTCCGAAGATTTTTGGAAAAAACCGAATATTCGCGATTTCGTTTTAATTTTTTTATGACTCTATTTGAATAGATATAATAAAATAAATTTCACATTTTCGTTGCTACTTTTGCTGTTCTTCAAGATGGTGTTATCAGATTTTCCAGCCGACGTTTCGTCTTTGAGCTGCCATCATCAACTTTGTTTTTTAAATATGGCCCTGGATTTTTTATGACGGATTTTTAGAGCTTCTAAGGTCCCATAACCAATCATGTATCGCACTTATTCGAAAAAGTCATGTTAGTGACATTTCCCATAAGAACTCATGTGTTAGAGAGAGACAGATAATAGAATTTTAATAGAATTAAATGCAAAAACCTTTTTTTACGCATTGATGCTTTGCATAAAGAAAGCTTAAAAATAAACATAAGTAGTACTTAATAAATAATATAATTTTTAAAGTGTCAACCCTCAAACCATATTATAGGCTCTAGGCTATATTTTTAGCAATTTACCCATGTAAATAGTTGTGCGGGATTAGATTTGGAACATATAACAAATTTCACATTCTCATTGTTGTATCGCACTTTTTCGAAAAACTCATTTTAATGATTTCCTGGTCAGATCTTAATAAAAATCGGTTTTCTGTCTCTCTCTAACACACGAGTTCTTATAAAAAATGCCATTAATATTAATTTTTCGATTAAGTGCGATACATCATTGATTCTGGGACCTTAAAAGCTCTTAAAGTTCGTAATAAAAATCCAGAGCCGTATTTAAAGAACACATAGTTGATGATGGCAGCTCAAAGACGAAACGTCGGTTTTAAAATCTGATAACACCATCTTGTAGAAGAGAAAAAGTAACAATGAGAATGTGAATTTATTTTGTTATTCTATTCAAATAAAGTCATAAAAAAATAAAAATTAAATCGCGAATATTCGTTTTTCTCCAAAAATCTTCGGAAGTCTTCGGAATTTTTAAACTAGTAAGGTGGCATTTTGATCAGTATCAAATTGCTCAACTTTGCCTCCATTTTACCGATCTCGTATCTCTTCTAGTTCCCGAGATCCCTACGATGAGGCTCGAATTTGGGACACCCTGTACAGGAATATCGTCTGTTGTTCTGATTTCATGTTTAATTTTTAATGTGAAAGATAATTCTTCGTCGTTTTGATAGAATATGTCGGAAAATTCTTTACAAAACTTGCAAATCCCTTCCTTTTCTTCCGGATTCATGTGTAGGAATTAAATTATTTTTGAAAATTTTATTTTCGTGATCGCCTTCTTTATTTTGAGTAAACACATGGAAATTAATATTTTGTTCAAACGGTTCGACCTTTAAGGATTCTCTAAATTTTACAGTTATAAGTATATTTATCATGGGGATTTTGAGTTTCTAGGATAGCAAATCCATTATTTGCGCGAGAAATTGCGGATGGAGTTACTAATGTATCTAATTGTGTTGTTTCTACAATAATAGCGCCTTTACAAATTTAATATTAATTGGGTACATTTTTTAGTATTTTTCGTTTGGATTATGGGTGATGGAAAAATCTGTTTCCAAAGTGTTACTGTATTTAAACGGAATTTTAATATCTGGTTTAAGTTGTCTTTGATTAATTAAATCGATATTTAGATTCATGTTTTTTTAAGTCAGTTAGTCCTATAACTGCGTCGAAAAAGTCATGAATGTCAAAAAGAATAAAATTAATTTCGTGACTATTACTATATTCTAGGAAAATTGGAATATCGGCTTGAAATTGGGTATTTCGCTTCCTATGTCTGCATTTGATAATATTTTGGGAACAATAAATGTATTTTGGGAAACATTGCTCAGCTACTATAGGTCTCTTTAGAATAGAACGAAAACTACCTGTGCCTATTAATAATTTTAAGGTATTCGAGTTGTATATAGGGTAAAGCGTTACTAGAGGTAATATTAATTTCCGTCAGGCTTGTAATTGTGATTTTGATGGGCCTGTTTCCAGAAAATTTTCGTTATTATCGCTAAGGGATAACTCATGAATTTGGTCATTTTGGGTATTACTTTCATAACCGATTTGATTCTTGGTATTGATAAGATTTTGTTCGTCATATTGAATTTCGTCACAATATGTATCGGAATATATGTTTAAGAAATCATTCGATTCATCTTCCTCGAAATCGTTCAATTCGTATCAATTTTCAGGAACGGTATATGTAATAATATATAGGGTGTTCCATTTGAAAAACAAAATACATGTCAAAATTTGACTATTACGATTTTCATTTGCTTTTCGCGATATTTTGACAAGAATACGTAAGAATACCTTTTGTCTTTAACTTTTTTTTTGTAGTACCAGTAATTACCCCGATGCAAAAAAAATAAGCCCTGTACAGGGTATCCCAAATTCGAGCCTCATCATTGGAATCTCGGAAACGATATGAGATCGGTTAAATGGAGGCAAAGTTGCGCAGTTTGATGTTGATCAAAATGCCACCATACAAGTTAAAAAAATTCCGAACACTTTCGAAGATTTTGAAAAAAAACCGAATATTCGCGATTTTTTATTTTTTTATGACTCTATTTGAATAGATATAACAAAATAAATTTCATATTCTCATTGGTACTTTTTCTGTTCTACAAGATGGTGTTATGAGATTTTCAAATCGACGCGACGTTTCGTCTTTGAGCTGCCATAATCAACTTTGTTTTTTTAAATACGGCTCTGGATTTTTTATTACGGACTATAAGAGCTAATGTCCCAAAACCAATGATGTATCGCACTTATTCGAAAAAATCATTTTAAGGATTTCCTGGTAAAATCTTACCAAAAATATGTTTTCTTTCTCTCTCTAACACATGAATTCTTATAGAAAATGCCTTTAATATGAATTTTTCGAAGAAGTGCCATACATCATTGACTTTGGGACTTTAGATGCTCTTAAAATCCGTAATAAAAAATTCAGGGCCGTATTTAAAAAAACAAAGTTGATGATGGCAGCTCAAAGACGAAACGTCAGTTTGAAAATCTGATAACACCATCTTGTAGAACAGAAAAGTAGCAATAAAAATGTGAAATTTATTTTCTTATATCTATTCAAATAAACCCATAAAAAAATGAAAATTTAATCGCGAATATTCGGTTTTTTCCAAAAATCTTCGTAAGCATTAGGAACTTTTAAATTTTTAAGATGGCATTTTGATCAGCATCAAATTGCACAACTTTGCCTCCATTTAACCGACCTCGTATCTCTTCTAGTTTCCGAGATACCAATGATGAGGCTCGAATTTGAGACACCCTGTACAGAGTGTATCGAATTCCAGTCTATATGTATGGGATCTCAAAAACCGTGAAAGATGCAGTGTCGGTCGAATTAGTGCAGATTTGGGTATTTAGGTGCTTAACAATTTTCCGTTTAATAAGATTTAAAGTCTCGAGTATTTTCGGAGATATCGGAAAAAAAACGAAATATGGAATAATGGATTTATTTTTCTCAGTTTATTTAAAAACAGATTTCAAATTGAATTGCACTTTTGCCTTGCCACATTTTTCGCTCTATCCAATGGTGGTATCCAGTTTGGAATCTGACGTTTCGTCTTCAAGGGGTCATCATCATCATTCTTTTCTTAAATACAAACTATACTTTTTTATCGTTTTTCAGATGATATTGGCCTTATAAATATGAATATGTGTTTCATTTTTTTTATTTTTTTTTATTTCTTTTCCTTTAGGGTAAAAAATAAATGAATCTATTCTTTAATTTTACAATTTTTTTTTTATTAAAAATAAAGGCTTCACTTTTCCATTTAACACAATAAAACAGTATAAAATATTTTTATAGAATATAAGAATTTTAAAACTAACTGAAACTATTTAAAATTACCACAAAGCAAAATAAATTATTTAAAAAAAATCTAAATAAAAATTTTAATAAATAATAAAAAAAATTAAACACATATTCATATTAATAACACTAATATCATCTGAAAACGATAAAAAATAAAGTTCATTTTAAAAAAAATAATGTTGGTGATGACACCCTGAAGACGAAACGCCGGATTTTAAACTGGAAACCACCATTGGATACAGCGAAAAAAGTGGCAAAATTGCAATTATTCCATTTGATATCGGTTTTTAAATAACCCCAGGAAATGGATATTTCCGGAAATATTACAAATTTTAAAACTCTCTAAATGGTATATTGTTAGGCACCTAAATACGCAATCTTGCCCTAATTTGATCTACACTGTATCTCTTACGGTTTTCGAGATCCCCATACATAGACTCGCATTCGAGCCACCCTGTTATAGCTCGCCCAGCCGTTGTTGACCCTCGAAACGCATGCAATTGTATGCGTTTCGAGGGTCAACAATGGCTGGGCGAACTATACACCAAATTGATTTGGCAAAAAAAAACGGATAACTCCTCAAAAATGTGTAATTTTATTTTAAAAATATAATAGAAATTAATTGAGCAATATTTTAGTTTTAGAGTACATAGAGTAGTTAAACAAATTTTTGCATTGAAAAATAACTGTTAGTGTATTTATAGCTCCGCTCCTGGTGTGCTTTAACTTGGTCAAATAAATCAAAGGAAATAATGGCGTGCTTTTATTTTATTTTCTCGATAAATATGAAAACATTAAACAATGTTACAGAAGACGCTGAAGTAAATATTTTCCACAATTCACAATCCACACCTAATACATTTATTAATTTTTATAAGGAAATCGAAATCGAGATTCACAATTTCGTTTACTAACCCGACAAACATACATGTTGTTAATAGGTATATCCATCAAACTATCGGAGATTGTAAATTTAAACGACAATTTACTCAGACACCCGTTTTATAAATAACAGAATAACTTAAAAAATATTTTTCAATCCGATCGGACGAAAAACTACACCTTTGCGATGTGTTTTCTCACCGCAATAGTATATTATTTTATATGGAGGAAAAGTAACTTTTCCTCCAAATAAAATATGCTGTTTTTTCTTCAAATGTCGACAAATTAATGCAAAAACGTTTCTTTTTAATAGTAATAATAATTATTATTAAAGATAAGAACCCACTTAGCAAGGCGGCTTCGACCGGTGCGATGTCGATGAATAGGCTCAGGTTGTTGCCATAGTAATGTAACATAAAGTGGACACTGTCAACAATAATTATGTTTTTAAAATTGCGTGTTCGATTGCATTTTAATTCCGTATTGATAAGCAGTTATTGAGTAAGTTCGATTAAATAATAACCAATTTGTTCCTAAATTAGTGATTTTTTAAATGCAGTCACAAATTGAGTGATAAATACAAATTTTAGTTTAATAATTCTTGAGTTGTTGAAGCTTATATTTTGTTGTCTGTTTGTATTGTATCTATGTTGCTATGACAACACTTTTACCTCCGCCGGCGGAAAAGTGAAAAGTAAAGCTCCGGCGGAGAAAAAACGAAACTTCACTGCCGCCTACACTGTCGAGTAATCACGGATTTACTGACGTTTGAAGAAAAAAGTCATTATTCCAGTATATTGTATTCGTTGCTTAGCAACATGCAATAACTGTACGGGAATAGGCAATAACTGTAAGGGAATATAACATTTCGGTCCTAGAACGGGAATATAACATTTCCGCCCTCGGACGGGAATATAACTTTATTCAAACGCTTTGTTTGTAAGATCTGACGTTTATCAAAAGCAAAGAATATTATAGTACACAAAGAATTTTCTTTGTCAAAAGTAACATTTAGCAGTAGTTTCCGTAGTTACTCGCTCGATTCAAAACTTGATATTATGTTGAGTTTAAATTTAAAACACCGTTTTTATTTAGAGTAAGATTTAGCTCTATTTTTATAAATACATATTCTAATTAATTCCGATCGGATAAAAAATAGTATGTGCAATACGTAGGAAAAGCACATTCCTGGACTCCTGTGTTGCTGGCCTCGGCAGCACCTCGTCTCGTCCAGCAATTGCCACAATCGTCCAGGAATGTTTTGCTATTCCTACTAGTTACACAATATACTATCCCGAGGAAATGTGTTATTTACATTTTCAAACAAAAATAGTAAATATTTGCTGGCTCTCTAGCTCTTAGAGCTATAAATAAATATGTTTTTTTGCATCTAATTTTTGTTGTCGCAAATATCATTAATAAAATATAGATAAACATCATTAAATACCCTTTTTGATAGCAGTTTTGCAGAACACTAGTAAAAACATTAAATAAGTTATCAGTATGTTTAATACACATCATGAATCTATTATTTGTATTCAATATTAACGCAAAATAATACGGCCCGGCAAGAGGTCGTCCAAATGAGCAGCGCGGAATTAAAATATGCTGTAATTTCGCTAGTAATCACAATGAAGCAGTGCCTCTCGCGGTCCAAGCATTTACATAAGAATGATTTTTCTATTGCGTAACTGTTATTTTCGTTGCTTTCACTATTTTTACATAAAGATATTTCCAATATCACCACTTAGACATCTACCGACTTTTTTCTTTTTCTACTTTCCATCAGAAAATTATTTAAATGTGATGCTTAAGTTATTTGGTAAAATGTCCATTGAAACTGCTTTAAAGCTATTATAGATAAAAATTTATTGCATACTTTTTTGGTTTTGTCCTTATCGAAATATTGATGTTAAAATTAATTTAAAGCAAATTGTATCGTAGCAGAATATTCTTTGTTTAAACGTAAAACGTTAAAGTTCATTCTACTGTCTCTATACTGCCATCTGTCGAGGCAAAATACAGACTACTATTTTTTGGGCGTTTCATCTCTTACTCTTAATCACGCTGTACACTGTATCTAGGAATCCTCCGAATCCAAACAGCTTGGTCATATAAACAATGGCTTGGTTTAACAAGTCACTTTCAAATAAGCTAAAGAATGACATCCTGAAATATACGATACATGATTATGATGTTTGGCAACATTCTGTATATACTTAGCATAAAGTATTGAGTATTGTAACTATATTTTTTCGCATCTACATAATTGAATCATAATGATTCCATGATTTATTATATGATTGTATTTGTAGGTGACCATGAAACGTATGATATAAGTAGTCATGACCCAAAATTGTGGGTAAGCAGGATCCAAATATTTATTACTGAATTATATACATGTTACACAAGTTATTTATTAGAAATACGGAAAAAATTCAAGAGGTTATTCCCTCCTGGATCATTCTAATAATATTTTGTTCTGTAATGATTTTTTACTTTGTTTCGAAGATACAGGGCGATAAAGTTTTCCACAATACCAATTTTGATGTTTCTAAAATTATTA